>CALNHX010008752.1:0-57066 GCA_940337035.1 Agriotes lineatus
GATATTGCAATGGTCTTAAGCCTTACGGCTCTGCTCTGATTGCAGTACAGTATGAAAATGGAGTCACTAAGCACATAGTTGGGGTGTTTTATCTAGCCGCAATGCTAAGTTAAATGTCATTCAGTAAATGCATTGAAAAAGAGATGCTTGTATTATAATAAATGAATTGACGCAAAGGAGATAGCTTGCTTTTCACAGGGTTGAAATAAAAGTTCAAGTTAATTAATTATTAGGTTGGGCAGAATGAATAGCCAACCCAAATTAAATAATCACAAAAAGGTTTTGAAGCGTAGAGTTCAATTTAGCTAATTAGTACAATTTGTGAGCAATTCTTAAAAGATATGAGCCAGAAAGATAATAATATTGCAACGAGCAATTAAGGAAGGCGTAAAGGCATAAAATAGTAATTGTGAGAAACAAGCTCGACTTGATAAAACAAGGCAGAAAAGCAGACACCTAAACAGGGTAGAAAACGAGTGAAAGAAACACAGTTGGAAACCAGGAAACAATTATGAAGGAAGTGAACGAAAAAACTAATCAGTGTAATTACGCGAGTGTATAAGAAACGCAATTAATAAAACGTGTAGTGGCGCCAAAAGACAATTTGATTAAAAAAAATGTAGACAAGATTTTAGCTGTAATAATTGTTTAGATTTAATTATTTATAAGAATATTTCAAATAATGTAAGTCATTTGGACTTGGTTAATATCCTTTTTATAGATATTAGATTAGATTTTGTTTATAAGGGACGCTAGCAGATAACAGTTGAATAAATTAATTTCTGACATGCAAATTTTGTGCTTATTTTTAATTAAAGATTTTGCCCATTAAATTATAAGATTTCCATATAAAAATTATACCATCGTGTTGAGCAAATGTCAGAGCATCTGTGAGAGTGTGGGTAGCATTTTCCCCAATAAACAGTTATTTTCCGCAAGACGCATCTCGAGGCTGTGTTGGCGATCACTTCAACTTTACGAAGGAGGATTGCAGCTGAGAGGAGGTTCCAGGATTATCTACTGGGACGCATCAAGGAAGACTGTAGGACAACGACCAGCAGCACAAACACCGGAGGAAGCCACTCCAGGAGAAGATCCGAGCGGGGGCTCCTTTCCGATGACCGAGCGACCGTCTCAAAGCTTCGAGGTACTGTAAAAAATTTAATAACAGTGTGAGGATCCGGAAATTTATGTATAAGCGACACATTACCGTTTTGAATAAGAAGCATTCGTATTCGAGCCTCCAGCTGAAACGTTTTTCCAATTATTAACAAGAATCCAGTTGTGAGGTTATATGAAGATTAACAATCGCTTTAGGATTCAAGCGGCGTCGGTTTGACGTCATAAAACAAATTAATCGCTGAAACAAAAGAGAATTAGAACCGCCAAAGCACTATAATTTGAATAAATACCTGTTAGTTTGTTCACAAATTTGAATTTCCAAGTCAAAAACGTTTACTGCAAGTATTCAAACCATTTTGTGTAAATTGACAGCAGCGCTTACATTGCGACTGCGTATTTGAAAATATTTCGTGCGCACAGTGGCGTACACAGTTTAAGGTAAAATTGTACAAATTATCAAGAACTCACCCCTTTGACTAGAGTTTGACTGTCTACTGAGCTAGCCTAAAAGAGGACATAATACTATTTCATTTTGAATAAATAAAAATACAAACAATCTGATTTTACTCAGTTCATATCTGTAGTTTATAATTTACAATTATAATTGCTAAAATACCAATCTCATAAGTGGTGGTGACATACTATCTCAATATATGTAAGGTGATCCGGCTAGATCAAAGAAAACCTACCAAGGTAGGTTCCGAAGCAGCTGGGGTCATCTCGCAGGAGCGCTGAAGTACCACAAACTCCGCTGGATTTCGAGTTTCTACAGGCGGTTGTTGATAAATTTTGTTTCAACCCTGATTATCAAAACTCGTGGCGCCCGTTTCCCCGTTTCATCTCGATTATAACACCATCATAGAAAAAATTTGGCAGATGTTATAGACTTGCTAGATTCATCGTGTCGTGTTTCTGGTGCAAAACTGCTGTTAAGCGTGTAATTTGCGTGATTTGCGGAACTTACTACCATATCAGGTGTGTTGCAAAGCTACAGAAATATGAAGTAACCGATGATAAGTCCATTATCTGCTGCAACAAGAAATTTTTAGCTGCCATGGTACATTCTGCTGTAGACAAGGTCAGTCTGTTAAATGTTGGAAAACGGGACGGTGAATTACAATATTAGAAAACTGTTATTGGCGTCAATAACGTCTTGATTAAAGAATTGTATGGCAAGATTAACTTGCTAAATGATAAGTTAAGGCTGCTAAAAGATAAGCGAAGGGCAAAACGTATTATTGGAAAATTCGATTAATTGCTTGTCCACTACCACAAAAAAACACTCTGATTCCAAGAAAACGGAAATTAAGTCTGTAACCACAATGCCAGATATTGGCTTTAAGATGAACAATTCAGAATCCATATTACCGCCACCCAGCACTCTGAAAAGAACAGAGGTAAAACCTTACTCGAAAAGGTGTTCAGAAAACTTAAGCACGCGTGCGAAGATTGAGGTAATAGCTATTTAAGTGACAAGGAACGTAAGGACCTATTGACATTTGAGGTAGGCAAGTACAAGCCAAGGCAAATCCGCGGCTTGTTGCCTGCCGAAAATGTTAATAGGCGATACATTCCGAGTTATCTTATTATATTTTCCCTGCTGTTTATCGAAACTTTCCTAGATTTTTTGAAAAAATCGTTAGGTTTGTCACCTGTCACCAGGATTTAGCTTTCGTAAGTCGTGTTACCTGTGAGTGTCACATAAACACTAGCAATTATAAACAAAACGTTTAAGTCTGCATCTTGCGTTGTTAATTATTATCCTAGGAACTTAATAATAATATTAAGTTCCGTCGTCAAGAGAAAGCAGCAAACAAATATAATCGCCGACTTACACGTTTTGTTACTAAGGCTGTATCACTGACTTACATGATCGACAGCGGGAAATAGCTATTTAAGTAACTAGGAATGTAAGAGCCTATTAACATTTGACGTAGGCAAGTACAAGCCAAGACGAAGTCGCGGCTTGTTGCCTGCCGAAAATGTTAATAGGCGATACATTCCGAGTTATCTTATTATAGTTTTCCCGCTGCTTATCGAAATTTTCCTAGATTTTTGAAAAAATCGTTTGGTTTGTCACCTGTCACCAGGATTAGTTTTCGTGATTCGTCTTACCTGTGAGTGTCACATGTCATATAAACACTTGCAATTTATAAACAAAACGTCTAAAATTCCAGCTTGCTTTGCTAATTTTATTATACTAGGAACTTAATAATAATACTACGTTTCGTTGTCAAGAAAATGCAGCAAACAAATATAATCACCGACTTACAGGTTTTGTTACTAAGGCTGTATCACTGACTTACTGTAACGTTTCGACCAGCAGAAACGCGTTTTCTGAATTAAAATCAATTCGCGCGTTTTCCCCTAGCGATTTCTACGTTACGTTACGAGTTTGAATTTTTCGCCCGCGCGGCTAAATACGTCATCGAGAGATCCTCGCTCCACGTATGCACTGCTCCCCCACTTAGAATATCCGAAGTGGTTGCTAGATGCACGAAGCACGAAGAGGAGCCCATAAAAGCCGCTTCACAACCGTTCCAGGGGCATTCACTGACATTCATTCGCATTTATTCCCACCCTTCATTCCCTTTCTGTTCCTGTTCCGACCGTTTAAGAGAGAATTTCCCGTTTATACTTTTGAATCCGATATTCTTTAGTATTTCCTGTAGCTAAAGTCGAACCGATGACTCCAATCCTGGAGACCGTGTTCTTAGCTAGCATTTAAATAAGTCCACTTCCTGAAGGATCAGTTTTCTGAGGCGATGCTCCACCAGTGGGGAAACCGTTTCGCTGATCAAACCAATGCCTGTTATAACCTGGCCCCAAATTCCGTTGGCAAATAATTGTATCAAATTTCCTGGAGGACGTATTCGAAACGAGGGTTTAACAACCAGGCCGTTTCATATGTCTATTTCGTAATAATAATTAAATCAGCCAAACAACGTAAAATTTGCCCGACCCGACCGTATCAAATTTCATGTTATTACGGCCCGGCACGTAGCCAACTTCAAAGGCCCCTTTAAGTTTGCTTTTAATATCTGTTCACTACAGAATTGTACTCACCGTTCCAAACATCCTCCCATCGCAACACCGGAGATCGACAGCGCCGCAACGATCTTAACCTGTCGTGGGCCGAAGATACGAAGAAGGGCCCCAGGTGGAAAATTGTCGTCAGCTTCCCATTCCGTCGCATCCCGCAGAAACACACCGCCGAATCCCCGGGATTTGCAACACTATCACGGTGTCGTAAGGCATAAATCATAACATAATCGAATTAACCTATATTTGCAGCTACACTTGTATTCGAGATTGAACCTGATATTCGAGCCCGAAGGTTGGCACAATCGCGAATTAATTTGGGCAAATCGACTTCCCGACCAGTGGCGTTCCGTCGATTTTTCCAAAACTCGACCTGCCGGACCATCCACACACAGATGCAAAACGGGTTGCCGGGACGTAAGGAACTCGCAACAGGACGTCCCGTATAATTATTAAATTCATTGTAAAATACATTTTATTTGGTTTTAACGAATAATACTTATGTATGTAAATACATTACATTATAATTAAACTGTCTAAAATTATCCTGGTGTTTGTTTGTTGATCTTAAAATGTATATCTGACTGAACCAAAATTAACTCCGACTGAAAGCTACCCGATGGTAATTTATTAAATTCATTAGCCCTTATGAGCAGACGGGCAGAACGTTACATTACATGATCAGCAGCGGGAAAAAGTTATTAATGCGCCAGAAAAATCGAATTCACAAGAGAATGATAGTAAATGGCAGTAAATGGAATGAAATACAAAAGTAAAAAAATCTGGTGTGATACACTCACACAACTTCCTTTTACAGTCATCTTATAATTAGTCAAAAATTTCATTTTTAATTTTTAACCATTTGTTAAAAATTTTCAAAAATTACAAATTCTACAAAAACGGTACAAAATCGAGTGTTAGTTGAAGAGACAAATTTTCTCTAGAATTTTAAGGTGAATTCAAAAATGTAATAATATACCGGGTGTTTTATTTAAAATAGGAGTTAATAAAAAAAATAGAAAAAAAAACAAAAGAAACCCACTTTAGAAGTATTCAACTGGAAAATCATCTATCTCACACCAATACACATTAAAAATGTAAGAAAAATGTAAAGTTTAAAAAAAATCGTTAGAGCCGTTTTTGAAAAAATCGAAAAAAACTGAAAAATCACAAGAGTAAACACCTACTTCCGGTTATGCGATTTTCTTCAAAAGCTTGCTGTCTCATCTACACAGTACACAAAACTTATATATGAAGTTTCAACGCCATACCTCTTTTCGTTTTTGAGATATTCTGTTCACAGACAGACACACACACACACACACAGACAGACCAATGAAAAAAAATATGTTTTTTGGGATCAGGGGACTCTAAAACGTGAAGATCCGTTGAAAACTCAATTTCGAATTTTTGGGGTGAATCCAATACTTCCTTTATAGTAAAAGGAAGTAAAAATTGATGCAACTTGTGATACAAATGGCAGTTGCGAAATTAGGGGTATGCCACAACCATTTTCTTTATATGTTAGCCGAATCGATCCGGATATAAATGAGAAAAATTTAAAAAGTTACTAACTAGTAACGGAATTCTACTTCTTGAATGCTTAAAAATGACATTTACGTATCCGACCATATCTTCGTTTAAAATTACAGTTCCTAAAAGTAAAGCTGAGCTTACGAAAAATACCCAGTTATGGCCAACAGGGGCAATAATTAATTCTTTTTATTTCATCTTTCAAAACTGAAAATGAAAACAAAATAAAAAATTTAGTAATATCTCGACCTGTTGAACCAATCACTAAAAATTATAATTTAGATCTGCTATTTACTAACTCTTCAACCACCATCAAAGTTTATCACCATAACATACAATCTTTTAGAAATAAAAATTTGGAAGTTGAGCAATCTCTGTTTTTATATAATGCGGAGTTCGTATGCCTTTGCGAGCATTGGCTGAACGAAGAATGACAAAAGTTACGTAATTTAAATTCCTACAATCTTGCATATCCCTTATGCCGAAAGCAAAACAATGGTGGAGTTGCAATTTACGTAAAGAAAGAACACATTACCAAAGCTATAAAGCTAATAAAGTAATAAACAATCTAACGCAAGAACTACTGATTGAGATCGCAGCTATCTATGTTGCTAAATTAAATTCTGGAGGTTTATGAAGAGGTTACATGCTTATCCGATTCTGGATCCACTAGACAGGTTGACATTTTTGCATTTGATCGTAAAAAGAAATATGGTATTCTAGTGGATCCAACAATCCGATTTGAGATAGACATAAACCAAGATAAAGAAGTTGATGTAGAAAAAAGATTAATTTATGAACCTACCATTCCATATTTTAAGGAAAAATTCAAAATTGAAAATATTGAAGTGATTGGTTTACCAATGAGTAAGGGGAACATTTCCACCATTATTTCAAAATTTTTGTAGATGTAATGGAATTAGTAAAAAAGTTTTAAAACAAATTTGGACTATTTGTGTTAAATACGCTGTGCTTATATTAAAAAACCATTTATACGGATTATCGATGAAAAAATATTCCTAGTTTTTTAGTTATTATTTATTTTCAACTTTTTGCGAGTTTGTAAAGTTTTGAATTGGTATTCTTTGATAAATGTAGCAAACTATGTCGTATAGTAAGATGATAAATACATCTTTCTCTCAAATACAGTAAAAGCCAAAATGATTTGTTCATTGTTAATTAGCAGCAACTAAATATATATTTTACTTATCGCTAATGATGACAATAGAAAAAGGAGGTTTTGGAGATATTTTGAAAGTTGTCAAAATGGAGCGTTGGAATAAACAACAACGTACATTTTGTATTGAAAAAGTTTGATATGAATCGGCAAGCAGCGATCAAAAACCAAAAATCCGCGTCGCCAGCCAGACGAAACTAGAACAATACAACGCCCCATCTGCTTACCGTGCACCTCGACCGTACATATTTTACAGAAATATTGGCCAAACAGCTTCATAAAATGTATACCCTAAAGTACGGAGAATTTCGGCCAAAAGCACGTACTCGCAAACAGCGAGCAATAACCCATAAATCATTTCAGGTTAAACGCGCACCGCCCGGAAGCGATAGGTGACTTTGACCTAACACGGCATCGGGATACGAAAAAACGCCCGAAACAAATACATCGCCGCAATTAAGCATGTTTGGAGTCCACGGAGAGAGGAAATTAGCCGCTTTCCAGCAAGAGCAAGCCCTTTCTTGTATCATTTCAGTGGATCATGCGCGCATCAAAAACAATAAACCAAAACAGTTCAAGCCAAAGCGCGATACCGCTGAAAATAGTCCCGGGGACGCGCAAAGACGCAAAGGGTCCAATAAAAATGACTAAAGCATTATCAACGCCCTGGGTTATGCGGGAACAAAATACGGGGAAAATTAAGGCGCAATAGATGAGCTCAGTCGGAATTTTGACCTGAGACCGACGTCTAAGCGCGAGCGAAAATCAAACACCAACTTTGATACACGAAGACTCCGAGAGGATTAATTCGCGCAATGAATTTAGCATCAAAAACCCCTACAGTCTAGTGTCAAAATGATCAGCATCTTGTCAGCAATGCAACATAGCTGAAATTAGGCCGCTAATTAACCGCACCGCGAAATTTCCCCACACATCAAAAGCAGGCATTCATCTGTCCTCCCTGAACCAATGAGCGTCGAGAAGGCACCGTACAAAGGACTGGGCTGCTTTAAATCGTCGAACATTTACCAAAAGAAATCACACAGCTCCAGCCTCGAGTCTCACCAGCAATTCCCTCTCCAGCCTGAAGGAAGCCACCCAAGGACCCAGCGCCAAAAACCTTCCTCGAACTTTGCTGTCAGAGAATTCCACAGACTTTGCTGCCCGGACCAATCACGGAATCTGCTGCCAGGACCATCCACGGTCTTTGCTGTCAGAGTCTTCCACGGTCTTTGCTGCCAGAACAATCCACGGACTCTGCTGCCAGGACCATTCACGGACTTTGCTGTCTGATCCTTCCACCGTCTTTGCTGCCAGGACCATCTACGGACTCTGCTGCTAGGACCATCCACGGACTTCCCTCCCAGGATCATCCACGGTCTTTGCTGCCAGGACCATTCACGGACTTTGCTGTCTGATCCTTCCACCGTCTTTGCTGCCAGGACCATCCACGGACTCTGCTGCTAGGACCATCCACGGACTTCCCTCCCAGGATCATCCACGGACTTTGCTGTCAGGACCATTCACGGACTCGGCTGCAAGGAATTGGCAAACTCATTGATCAGTTGAAAAAAGAAGATCAACCGGGAAACCGCAATCTGTATGGGATTCTGTTAATGTAGAACGGGTAACACAAGCCGTTCTGCGTATCCCTAATCGATCAGTTCGACAACATGTGACACATGCTGCACAAAATAAAGTTTCACCCGTACGAAATGCCAATGGTACATACATAAGTTAACTGACAGTGATAAACAACACCGCGTTGAGTTTTGTCGACGTTTTTTGGATCTGAGAAGTCAGCAATCCGATATTGCACATATATTCATGAGCGCCGAAACACACTTTACTCTACATGACACGGTAAATAAGCTAAATTTTCGGTATTGGGCTACCGAGACTCCTTTTATAATCCGGGTAAGGCCCTTACATTCCCCAAAAGTTACCGTGTGGTGTGCTGTATCATCGTCAAGAATCATAGGCCCATATTTTATCGAAGATAACGGTAGAACCGTCACAGTCAGTTCTGAACGGTATGCACACATGCTTTAAACATTTTTTATACCACAACTTGACATTGAAGAAAAATTATTTTTTCAACAAGACGTGGCGATCTGTTATACTGCAGGGATAAGTATAGAAATCCTGCGTCAGACATTTCCCAATCGACTAATTTCTCGAAACGGTGATTTTAATTGGCCTCCTGATATTTCTGTCCTAGATTTTTTTCTCTGGGGATATTTAAAGGGCAAAGTTTTCAAGAGTATCTAAACCCAGAAATATAGGAGCTCAAAAGAAATATCCGGCAAGAAATTGAAGGTAGGAGGATATTTAACGGATACATTATTCAAGAAGTAAGATTCCCATACTTACTGTTTAAGATTTCATTATAGTTATTTATGTATTTGAAGTAATTATTGTGTAATTGCTAATTAAAGATGAACAAAATGATTTTGGCTTTCACTGTATATCGCATTCCAACAAGTTTAATTGAGAAGACAAATAAATTTTTCTATAAAATGCAAGACGTATCCATATGCAAACTTATTGTTGCCGGAGATTTTAATTTAAATTTTTAGGAGGACTTGAATTTTACGAATAAACTCAAAAGTCTTTTTGCGTCCTACGGTCTTCGACCTGCTATCAACGAATAAACTAGAAAATCTGCAGGTTTGGATAATATTTTTATAAATAAACACAATTACTATAAAGCCAACGTTCTTAAATCGGAAATATCGGATCACGACGTAGCATTTTTACAGTACGATGTGAAAAATTGTAAACCGGCATTTGAGAACTGCAGTAAACGTTATCGAAAATTTTAAATATTGACTACATAAGGAAGACTGGAATGATGCCTTAAATAAAAAATCTAGTTGAAACATGTTTACTATATTTCACGATATTTTTACATACTATTTTGAACTCGTTTTTCCGAGGACAACTACTGCAATCAAAAGAAAAACACGCACGCTTAGACGACCCTTTCCCGCGCTACAAGACGCCAAAGACAAATTATTATTTCTTCATAAATTGTCAAAGCAGTACCATAATAATGCTATTAAAAACTTATACAGACAACAGAGACATAAATACCACAGTTACGATCTGAACCTAAAAAACAGGAAACTGAATAATTTATTTATTGACCGCTAAATAAAATTCGGGCCACATGGTCAATTATTATCCAACCTCTCCGCTAGCGAAATAATCTGCAACATTCTAATCTATCAGCAAGAAATGTTACACCAACATCGCGACAGTAATCCTAATAGCTTATTTTTTTATAGTACAGACGCAAACAAAATTACATCCATTATTAGGGAATTTAAAAATAAGCGAACTTGCTACTTATATCATACGTCAGTACACATTCTGAAATTTGTGGCTTCTGAAATAGCTTATCCACTGGCCCAAATTATAAATTGCTGTATAGAAGAGGGGTATTTCCCAAAAGAACTTGAAAAAGCTAAAATATTGCCTGTGTTTAGAAAAGTCGACAATACTGATCCTTCAAACTACCGTCCGATGGCAATCGTCCCGACTTTCTCCAAAGTGATCTAGGGATGTGCGGTATGATCCGATATTTTGAAGTACCGGTACTTTGTCTTCTGATACTCGATATTTTGTACCGGTATTACAGTAAGCGATTGCTTCGCGACACAATGATAGGCCATTAATGAATCTTTACAGGTAATCGGTTAAACGACTTGATAGGAGCGCCACTCCACAATACGAAACACTCAAGGCTTACATTCAACAACAACTACGACATCCCGCACGACCGCCGTTCACACAACCACGTGCAGTACAACAAAAGATCTAATAAATGCGAACGCAACACTTGCGTACGGAACAAAACCGCCGGATCGATTCTGACAGAAAAATGCGTGCAGACAGCGCGATCGACAAAGTGGTGGGAGCAAAAAATGAAACTCACTCTCTCGAACACATGGCGGCTGTCTCTTTAATTTACGCCACGAGACGTACATAAACATTAAGGAATGCGCCCCGCAGACAGATCAATATTTATATTCTAGCGCGCCAACAGATTGAAACAGAGATATACAGGAAGAGTGCATTTCATAACCGTGGACGGTAAGCAAATAACACAGCTGTGTGCGCTAGAAAGCCACTAAATGCTTGCACAAAACTCGATATGCTCAAATTCAGGCGGAATAATTCGAACAACCCATATACAAGTGGGTGGTAATTTAGGAAACAACGCTAATTAGCCGTACGTACGTATAAAACTAATAATGTCCCCACACTTTATTTTAGTGTTACTTTTTAAGTTTTTAAGAGTTATAAAAGTTAGTATATTATTTAATAGATGTATTTCTAATACTGGCGTTGTAATTATTTTTTGTAAATTTTTTTATTTTTACTGCCAATATTATTGCTACAGTTCTATTTGCTGTACTAGGACTCGAAGGTTCGTATAAGCATACCTAGAAAATATCCTGGATCGAATGTGTACCGGTACTTTGGTATACTGCCTAGATTTTAAATCGGTACGATACGATTCTACCGGTGATTTTCGGTGTATCGCACATCTCTAAAGTGTTCCAAACTATCCTATTTAACAGATTAGCTTCATTTATAGATAAGAATAGCACCATTTCAACTCAGCAATTTGGTTTCAGGGAGAACCGTTGTACAACAGATGTTGTACTATCACTCATAGAAAACTTAAACCAAGTTTTTGAAAATAAGATCTGCATGAATAGCATCTTTAATTAATCTCGTACTTTCGACAAAGTATGTCACAAAATCCTAATTAGCAAGTGTGAGCATTACGGCGTTAGAGGTAAAGCAGTCAAGAACTCCCAAGAGCTTTATATATAAAATGTATGTACCTAAAGAATTTGTAACCATGGAAAGCCTAAAGAAGCGCTTGATTGAAGAATCTGGAGGAGATTTTTCATATTCAGTTTTTTCCCTAAATAGGTGGTGCAAGGAAATAGACTTTAAATGGCAAAAATCAAGCAATAGGTTCTGTTACAGAATATTTATGACCAGAAATTGACAAATTGACTTAAAATTTCTTATACTCAGCAGGTGTTTAATGTAGCAGCCAAAGAATCTTAATTATATTTATATTCCTCGACACGTTATATTTTCTTTAACATGTAAAATCAGTTTAATTTCGTATAAGAGGCAAAAACTAGTAGCAATTTAGTTTTAGAAAACGAAGTGTCATTTATTACTTTAAAATTGCATTTTCAAGGATCGACATACGCAACGTCACTAGATTATCACGTGACTCCGAATGAATATAAATATGATTATAGATCTGACTTAATCTTACCCCAACATAGATTAAAACAGTCGAGCAAAATGATGGTAGAAATTAAAATGTATAATGCTTTGCCCCATTCCGTGAGCATATCGAACATAATCCAGTTCAAAAAATTTAAAATGTATTAAAGTGCAATGTGTATATTCACTTGACGAATTTTTTACAATAAGTTGGTGTTAATAGCTGTACAATTTAAAAGTGTTGTTATTTATATCATTGTATTTGTATGATGACTCCAAAAATTTATATATTTAATGGATAATAAATTATAATTTTTATTACTCCCAGTGCGATAGTATCTCGCCCTAATTAACGTGGAGCGAATTCGAACCACCCCATCTCCCCGTGAGCAATAGTCGGTTAACTATCTGTTGCAGGACAGTTGAGGCGTGATTAGGGTGAGCTTTGCCTTTCTGATGATTATGTTTCTTAACGAGCATTTAGCCTGTAACACATTTTCAGTAGGAGAGCGGACGTCATAACTACTAGGGTATGGCGTCTCACTTCCTTAAAACTGTATTATATTGTTTCTTTACTATCGCATGCATCATGTGAACATCACATTGCTATAGCGTGTAGAAAACAATTTATACACATTTGTTTAATTTGGACATCTTTAAATAAATGCTGTGTTTAGGTGAGCTCCAGAGTGCACGTATTCGAACAATAACAAGGACTGCGCATAACCTAACTATTTCGATGGGCTTAAGCTGATTTGTAATGCACCGGCTTCTATGGCTCGAAACTATCTTTTTTTGTGTAAATTAGTGGGTAATTTAAAATAATCAATGTTTGAGCGCCTCTTGTTTTTAGGTAACAATATACATTCGATGTGTGACTGTCGCGCTTAGTGCACGTGCACGCTACACGCTCAAATTATTATTTTATGAATCACAAAATTAGCACGTTGCAAGCTAATCATCAAAATGACAACCAGAAATCGGGGCAAGGAGACCCCCGTGGATAGTAGCGATGTCCTTGCACAAAAGATCGTGGGTGAAATGCTCCAGAATAACTTATTTACGGAGAAACTTAACCTAATCATCAACAACTGTTTAACGACATAAATGGGAGAGATACTGAAAAAGTATGAAAATAAAATATCTCATGTGGAGCAAAAAGTAAATCATCTAGAACAGCAACTCGAAAAATCTAACTTAGACACCGACGAAATTCTAGAAGCCCACGACCAGTACAGCAGAAAAAACAGCCATTTACGTTCGATTAATATATAATCTGTGGAACGTGTGGCGCACTACTTCTTTTTGTTTTAATTTTTAGGTTTGCAGGCTACTTTCATTTGAATATTTACTTTTACAGCGGAGACATATGAATACTAGCAGCATAAAAGCAGCTCACTTAAATATCTGGTCGTTACTACCGAAACTAGATTACATTAAGAGCATTATCACAGCCTATTATATATACTCTTTATCAGAAACGTGGCTTTCACCACACGTAAGTAGCTTAAATCTTTCAATTAAAGATTATAATTTGATACGGTAAGATCGGGATAGCCGGGTGGCGGAGTTGCGGTTTACATAGAAAACTTTTTGAATTACAAGATAATTAATACAAATAATAACATGATCAATTATGGTTTACGATTAAAAGCAAATCTGAAACATACGTTTTTGGGGTAATCTATAAACCACAGTCTACAAATTATAAAACATTTGCAGACGAACTTGAGACATCCTTCACATTATGTACAACCATATCAGAAAATATCATTTGTATGGGGGATATAAATATTAATTTGTTAGAAAAATCAAATCCACCCACGAAGTATTTTATCGAATTTTTGGAATATCTTAATTTAAGACAACATATTTTAGAGCCAACTAGAATAACGCAATATTCAGAATAACTCATTGACGTCATTTTATCTTCTGATCCATCTTTGGTTAAATACTCGGGGGTAGATGTTAACAATGAATCTGATCATGAACCCATATATTGTACTATCACTGCAGAGGTAGTTAAGCAAACCCCTGTTGTCAGATTCGTTTATACGTGGGGGTATCTATGTAATTATTATTATGTAAATTTTTAATTAGTTCATTATTCTTAGTCTCAATAGACATTGTGGGGTCCTTTTTTAAAGGTTGATAAACCTGGTTATCTTGCATTTTTAAGAAAGAAATAATCCTAATTTGTAATTTTACCTTCAGACAAGGGCAATGTCACTGTAGCCTTAGAGCGTGATGAATGCATTTCCAAAATGCAGACCCTTTTGCAAGATAACCAGGTTTATCAACCTTTAAAAAAGGACCCCACAACGTCTATTGAGCCTAAGAATAATAAATTAATTAGAGATTTACATAATAATAATTACATAGATACCCCCACGTATAAACGGTTAATTTGTCATGATTCGGTTTCTCCTAAATTGTATGGTTTACCTAAAATACACAAACTTGACACACCTTGTCGACCCATTGTGTCCTCGACACAATCTCCAGATAAAAAACTGTCCAAATATCTGGCAGAGATCTTAGGGCAAGCCTTCAATGAATATAATAGTTTTCGTATCAAAGATAGTTTCACCTTCAGCGAAAAAATTAATAATTTTCAGTTACCACCCAATTATGAGGTTATTTCACTAGATGTGGTTTCTGTTTTCACTAATATCCCCGTAGATTTAGTTATACAGGTTGTTGAAACTAATTGGAATCTTCTAAAACCTCTAACTGGTATACCTAAATCACAGTTTTTTAATCTTCTTAAATTCATCTTTGATTCGACATATTTTTCCTTCAATAATACTTTTTATAAACAAATCTTTGGATCTCCAATGGGCTCACTGTTTCCCCCATTCTGGCCGAAATCATAGTCAATACCATCATAAAGGAAAGTGTCCCCAAGTTGGCTTTTCAATTTCCGTTTCTTTGCCAGTATGTTGATGATTTAGTTTGTGCAGTACCGGTCGACGACATTGATAATGTGCTGAGCGTTTTCAATGGTTTCAACCCCCACATCCAATTTACAGTGGAAAGAGAAAAGATAGGTGAGTTCCCTTTCTGGACACTCTGGTCATCAGAACGAATTCCAACACCATTAAACTATACTGGTACGTTAAACCAACCAGTTCTGGCCGTTATCTGAACTTCCATTCTATACACAACATTCGACATAAGTTGAATGTAGTGAAGGGGCTCAAGCACAGAATCTCAACGATCTCACATCCTGATTTTCACAGAGCTAACTTCAATAAATTAATTAATACTCTTAAATTAAATAATTATCCTATCTCTTTACTAAATTCTCTTATACTCCACCTCCAGGGACAGGATCATTCCACCAGAAAATTCTGATAATAATATAAATGATAAAACTCCACTTTACAAAAGTCTCATCTACGTCCAAAGACTTTCTCAGATAATTAAACAGGTTTCTCGCAAGTTCGATCACATTATCATTGCGGATAAGCACCATCATATCATAAAAGATTGTTTCTCAAAATTAAAGGATAAAACTCCAGCTCTCCTAACCCCTAATGTCGTCTATCAGATAAACTGTAGTGGTTGTTCTTCTACGTATATTGGTCAAACTTCTCAAAGGTTGAAATCGAGAATTTCTCAGCATAAAAGCGACTCTCGTCTTAAACCCAAAGCCTGCGCCCTTGCTGGACATGTCAGCAGCACTGTTCATTGCATGGATTTTGAAAATGCAAAAATCATTACCACTGAACCAAATTCTATTCACCGCACTTTCATCGAAATGTGCCACATTTTTGGTACCAATAACACCTTAAATTCAAATACTGACATTGACCATCTGAGTGTCTCCTACCACCTTTTGTTAGCCATGTCCAATAATGATTTCTCCTTAGAATTCCTCTAACCGAGGAAGCCCAATGGGTAGATACTTTTATCTTATCATAATTTATTTCTACTCCTCCAATTCTATTACTACTTCTTTAATTATAATTTTCTAATACACTCATTACGGTTCCACAATAAATTTAGTTATATTTAGATATATTTAGGGCCTCTTTTTCCGCCATATTTGCTCAGGTTTGTTTTTTCCCCGGGTAAGCTTACAAGTTAGGGACTTAGTTAGAACTCTTTTTGTAGCTTTCACCTTTTAGAACCCTTAGACATAACCCTTGTCGTCGATTATTTGACTAGTTTCTTATTAGATTGCATTGCACAAGCTAATTGGTCTTTTCCATTTTGAACGTCCCTCGTAACATTCGGACGCCTTGCGCTCCGCGCATGCGCGGCTCTAACAACCTTCAGACAACTTTCGCTGCCTGCTTAGAAATAATTTTCAATACCACGATTTTTATCTAATTGACGGCCATTTTGGTCAAAAAGCTAATAAAATTATTGTAAATCAAATTTTAAATGTGTCAGTGAACTTTTAATTTGTAACCTGCTCGATGCAGGACCAAGTGTAGTGATGTTATGTGCAGCTGAGCTCTGTAACTTTGGTGGCATACTGCCTTTTTCCGATAAATTTGTTCAAATTTGAATATCACCACATGTCCTTAAAAAACATGTGTTTGGTTTCCACAAGTTGTTAGGTAAGACCTTCACTCACAATAACTTTTATAACAATGTTGCTTATTTGTAAATTTTTGTCCTTATCCTTTGAGAAAGTATTAAATAAGTACGAAACATTTTGAGAAACAATCTTTTATGATATGATGGTGCTTATCCGCAATGATAATATGATCGAACTTACGAAAAATCTGTTTAATTATATGAGAAAGTCCTTGGACGTAGATGAGACTTTTGTAAAGTGGAGTTTTATCATTTATATTATTATCAGAACTTTCTGGTGGAATGATCCTGCCCTTGGAGGTGGAGTATAAGATAGAATGTAGTAAAGAAATATAATAATTATTTAATTTAAGAGTATTAATTAATTTATTGAGGTTAACTGCGTGAAAATCCGGGTACGAGATCGTTAAGATTCTGTGCTTGAGCCCCTTCACTACATTCAACTTATGTCGAATGTTGTGTATAGAATGGAAATTCAGATAACGGTCAGAGCTGGTTGGTTTAACGTGCCAATCCAGTTTGATGGTGTTGGAAATCTTTCTGATAACCAGAGTGTCCAGAAAGGGGACCGACCTATCCTTTTCTCTTTCCACTGTAAATTGGATGTGAGGGTTGAAACCATTGAAAACACTCAGCACATTGTCAACGTCGTCGACCGGTACCGCAGAAACTAAATCATCAACATACTGGTAAAGAAACGGAAATTGAAAAGCCAACTTGGGGACACTTTCCTTTATGATGGTATTGACTGTAATTTCGGCCAAAATGGGGGAAAGAGTTGAGCCCATTGGAGATCCAAAGATTTGTTTATAAAAAGTATTATTGAAGGAAAAATATGTTGAATCAAAGATGAATTTAAGAAGGTTAATAAACTGTGATTTGGGTATACTAGTTAGTGGTTCTATTAAGTTCGAATTGGTTGCAACAACCTGTATAACTAAATCTACAGGGATATTGGTAAAAAGAGAAACCACATCTAGTGAAACAATTTCATAATCGGGTGGTAACTGAAAATTATTAATTTTTTCGCTGAAGGCGAAACTATCTTTGTTACGAAAACTATTATATTCATTGAAGGCTTGCCCTACGATTTCTGCCAGATATTTGGACAGTTTTTTATCTGGAGATTGTGTCGAGGACACAATGGGTCGACAAGGTGTGTCGGGTTTGTGTATTTTAGGTAAACCATACAATTTAGGAGAAACCGAATTATGACAAATTAAACGTTTATATGTGGGGGTATCTATGTAATTATTATTATGTAAATCTCTGATTAATTTATTATTCCTAGTCTCAATAGACGTTGTGGGATCCTTTTTTAAAGGTTGATAAACCTGGTTATCTTGCAAAAGGGTCTGCATTTTGGATATGTAATCATCACGCTCTAAGGCTACAGTGACATTGCCCTTGTCTGATGGTAAAATTACAACATTAGGATTATTTTTAAGAAAGATGTTACATTTCTTCTCAATAGAAGATAAAGGATTATTTTTATTTCTATGATTTTTAGGAAAATCTGTGATGTGGAAAGCTACTAAGGAGCGATAATTGTTCCTTTCCCTGTTATTAAAAGTATAAATAATGTCTTCAATTTGAGTAAGATATTTATATAAGGTTGATTTATTATTCAAGCTAACAGGTAACCCAAATTTTGGTTCAAGTGCAAGGAAACGCTGTATACTATCAGGGATGACAACATTAGATATATTTTTAAGCCACTTATCGGATGTTCCAATAGAATTACTTTGTGTTAAAGACAGCCTCAAATTATTGAGTTTATTAATATTATTAGATTTTATTTGATTATAATAAAATTGGTAAACTTTAATCTGTTTTATATTAAAGGCATTGAAAATCTCTCGAGGTAGTAAACGTTTACAATTCTCTTTGGATATATGTAAAATTTTATGTAAATATCTAATGGTATCATTAATATCATTAAGTTCTATTTTTAAAATATTGTGCAGTAACCTTCTTTGTGTGTTATCCACTTTTCTTAGTGTGCGATTGTTCTGAGTTCTGCAAAACAGGTTCTCCGTTGCCTTAGTGTAGCCCCTTAGGTGGATTGGTGTAATTCCTAGTTGTCGACATTTGGTTAGGAAAATCCTTCGGTTTTTGGCTGCCGCCAACTTCTTACTCGTGGTCTGCCAAGTCTTTAGATAGAAAACTGCTTCTTGCTCATACTCCCTGCTGATTGACCGTAGAAATGCATCGGTACTCTATAAAGATAGTCCCTCTCACAGATTGGGTGGTTACATACACGGTAAAATGTTTTTCTTTGACTGGGATAGGGGTTGGAAGAACTCCAATCTCAGTACTACGCACAGGTACCAAGCTTTAATGGTTAGATTGAAATAAAACCACTTGTATGTAATCGCCTGACGTTTCGTATTTATTTAATACTTTCTCAAAGGCTAAGGGCAAAAATTAACAAATATATGGGTGAATCGCCGAAATGTGAAAGCGTCCCCTGATTTTGTTGTCCATCTCATTAATTAACTCGTACGTATTTTCATTGCTCAGGATCTTATGCACCCTATATGGTCGTAATATGCATTCAAAAACTTCGCACAGATCTTTTCGCTTCTATCAGCTACTCTGAGCTTTTTAATAATGACCCGGTCCCCGATTTTAAATTTCATACGCTTCTTAATTTTTCGATTCTGCTTCTCCTCGTATCGATCCTGTATCTTCGTAACCCTTTGTCTTACCTTCTCCAACAGTTCATATATCCCTGTTACATCCTCTTCCGGCATCCATGGTCTCGCAGGTATAATGCCTTTACATAACGTAACCGTACTTACTTCCGTCGCAATATTAGGCACATTATTTATGAAGTCTTCTACGTTTGGCAGGTATTGGACCCATCTATTGCTGTGCTCATGGGTCATTATTTTGAGATATTTAATTACTTCTTTAATGTACCTCTCTGCGAAATTTGATTGCGGGTGTCGCATGCTACAGAAATAAGTTTTAATTCCCTTCTGTTCTAAATTGTTGATTAATCTAGCGTTCTTGAAGTAACTTGCATTGTCAGCTAAAACTTTCTTCGGAGTCCCCACTTGTTATTTTTCAATAGACGTGATGACATGTTCAGTGTTACTGTATTTCGCTGGGTAGAGTTTTATGTGTTTTGAAAACACATTGACCATTATTAAAATATGTCTGTATCCATATTGTCCCGGTACTAAATTTCCCAAATAATCTATTGCCACTACTTCAAAAGCTTCGTTGACTCTTATACTCTTGATCATGTTCTGGTTGATATGGTCCTTTTCTTTAGCCAACTGACATACTTTACAGCAATTCGTATAATGTTTGATAAATTTCAAATCGTTTTTGGTGTAAAAACATTCGCGAAATATTAGCCATGTCTTTCTTTCTCCACAATGTCCAAAAGTTTGATGAATTTCGTTAACAACGTTTATTACATTGTCTCTGCACAAAACTATTAATTCTTTACCACTCAATAATTTTACCAATAACCCTTCTGCTACCTTGAAACCTTTATATTCTTGGTTCGGACCGTCTAGTACCAAATTTCGCATTTGCTGAAGTTCCAAATTTTCTTGTTTAGCTAATAACTCTTCTTTTGAAAACCTCCCTTGTCGATAAATTTTCTCTATCCCTATTGATAATTGTTTTTGCTTCCTACTCTTCACTGCGTCCTTCCTACTTAAGAAATCAGCTACGACATTTATGTTTCCTGGTCTATGTCTGATCTCAAAGTTATACTGTTGCAAGTACAACGCCCATCTGTATAATCGATCGTTATGGAATGTTTTGTTTTTCATAAAAGATATGGCTGCATTGTCGGTTTCGATATAGAACTTGTTTCCTGTCAAGTAGAGTTTGCAAAGAACCCTCTCTGAATTTATTAGACTACAACGGCTACAGTAGGCTGGATATGTGGTTAGAATAAAAGATAAAATGCTACCCAAAAGAACGTTAAACAGCTGAATGCGAGGTAGAAAGACCAGTGGGGAGACCGCAAAAATAATAGGAAAACGAAATACAAGAAGCTGCACACGATTTTTTAGGAGTCCGAGTTTGGAAGAGAATGGCAGGAGACAAACAGGCAAGGCATAGAGGCAGAAATTATAAGAGACCAAGGCCCAATTTGGGCTGTAGCGTCATAGAAGAAGAAGAAGAAGAGAAGAGGAAGAAGAAGAAGACTTTTTTGCACCTAGTTTCCTTTGATTTTAAAAATTGTTTAGTCTCACAACGTCCACTTGAGAGGGAAGTTCTGAGTAAAGTCCTTTACAGATTTTTTATTTCCTTATCTAGTCTGAGGAGGTTGTAAATGCATTGCCATTTATACTTGACATATTTTTAATGAGTTATAGACTGAACAATGTAATTTGCAGATATCACAAGACTTAATTGTTGTCATCTGTTGAAGATCAAATATTCATTACAGAAATTGAATAATCATGATATTGTGGAACTTCCATTTGAAGCAAAAAGAACGTTATAATTTTTTTGCAAGAAAATATATGGAAAATAGGGGCGATAATTTTTGTTATTTCGCTTTAGTTTGCAATATTTTTCATAGTTGAAATATTTAATTTTATCTATTCCATGCTGATATTGTTATTAATAATTATATTTGCAAACTCTTGTTAATGTTGAGTACAACAATGAGAAAGATAACAGTAGTATATAAGAATATTTTGGTTGATATACTTTTATCGTAAGTTCTTTTATCATTTTTTTGGTTTTAATATCAGTTTCTTTATCAATAACAACCAAAATCAATTTCTTATTCGGTTATTCTCAAAGTTTATTGAAAGAAGCTATCATCATAAAGCTGTTAAAATATTACAGTGCAAACAGAAAACTACAGAATCAATTCTTTAAATAATTATTAGACCAGTTTCAGTAACTGCCTAAACACGATATACATTAAAATACAGAAATCTTCTCTTCCTCAAACTACCACTGCTGATATCTGTTTACAGAGAATTATTTCTATTTATTTCACGAAAAATCAAGTTCAACTCACTAGTTGTGTTTGTTGGGTTTGCTAAAGTTGAATTGTTTGAAAAAAGTCAATGTTCTTTCAATTGGTTTATTTCCTCAGCATCGCGTCTTTGACTAAATATTTATTAAAGCTTGAATTCGACATCAAATTGCTGTATCAGATACGACTAATTTCTACCGGGAGAAAGAGTCTTTTTATTTTAACGGTTCAAATATTTTGCTTTTTGGTTAACACAGATGATATTGCTACTCTATACCAAGCGCTTAGAAAGCATGGACTATAATTTTTAATATTTTTTTTTTTGTGAAAAGACGATGTAATAAATTAAGTGAGTCTTAAACCTTGTGAATTTTGGTGCATTTTCAAGTGGTAGTTGATTTCTATTGTTGTATTATTCTGATATACATATTTTTGCTTTTATAACACTAAATTATTCTAAACAAAAAAAATTCTATTCGTCATTATGTTAAAATTAAAATTACGAAAATTATTAGCTTGAATATATATGTATTAATAAAATCAGCTAGCTTATGAAACAGATGATAGCAAGTGTCAAATAAAATAAACTTCACAACACTTTGATATTAGGGTTGTTTCTTGGTAGGCTATAAAGAGAAGTGTGATATGTTAGAATGCTATTATGTAAGCCGAAAAAATATAGTAAAAGCCCGTGAAAACTATCAAGAGTTGCTTCCAACTCGTCGCTTGCCTTGTCGCAGATTATTTTAAAAAATACAAAAAACAAAAGTAAGAATTAAAGTGACTCTATAAAAGAATATGCACAAAAGAAACATTCTATGTTTTTTTGTAATGTATTGGAAACGCGTATTAAGAATAAAATCAAAAGAATACCTTAAATGAAACCGTTTCGGTGAGGTTCAGTACTACTGTTGCTTTTTATCAAAAGTACCAATGCTTTTACAAGATTCGCGTGCGCTTGTGGGGGGGGGGGGGTCAATGAGCACGAGTAAATCTGACACTGAAGCTTTTGGAAATTATCTAAATGGTATTTTACATAAAACGCCTACGTTCCCCTAGACGGGGTACTGTTAACCTAAAGAGAAAGTTTTTGCGAAGCAAAAAGGTAAATATTGGAGAGTCCTGTTAAACTTTACTTAAATGAAGGGGGCATGGAGGTGACTTATTTTACTCGTATGAACGAATTAAATGAGGAAAACTGTACAAGTTGAAAGTTACATTTATTGAACAATATTTAGTGCACATACAAGATTATTGCATGATATTAGATACGTTTACATCAGGGATGCTATCTATATACTCTTTTAATTTGTCTTGTTCTACCATTGTTACTTCCAATTTTTCAGCATCCACAACCAAGCATCGTAGGTGGTACTCAAGTTTATTGGAATCATCGATCTTCTTGGTGTCATCGGATTCGTCGGAATCATCGGAATCATTGGGGTGGGTTGTGATTGATAATTTAGGGCATGTTACAAACAGTCGTTTTTTTGATAGTACTTCATAGCCGGACGAGACGCACGCTGTTAAACGTAAATTGAAAATTGGTATACACTCGGTTATACCAACTTCTGAATCTGTAAATTGAAAATTTAAATTATTTATAGAGAGAAGCAGGTAGTAGAACAGTGTTGCCAGGTCTAGTGAAATTTCATTAGATCTAGTGATTTTTAGTCAATCTAGTGAGTTAGTGATAACTTTTGCGAAAAGAGAATTATCTAGTGATTTTTTCCAGTCTATTTTATAAAAAAACCAAATAATAAAGCAAAAATTCCTTCGCCCCTTTCGCCGTTGTTGCAGATTACTACCTACTATTATTATCCAATCTTAGAAATTAGTTTTCGCTGTGACGGACAGATGGCAGCCTGAGATTTGAAATGCGAAGATAAGTAAATTCCATGAATTACTTAACAGAAAATAGGTATTTCCCTGCTTCAAACTAAATGTCCGAGGCTATAAACAGAAAGGGAATTGTTCACATTTGCATTTTTACTTTCGGTAGAACGTAAAAAATTATCAAAGTTTGAAGTGTGCTGTGAGTACTGTGACCACTGGGACTCAAGTGGATTTTCCGATAATTTAATGATATGAATTTAGAATTGCAGGCTGAAGCTCCAAAAATTCACTTGCTTTATCCAAGAATAGCTTTTAAATTATTGTTGAGTTATTACGTCAAACCAGAGTTTTAAACACACGGATTTAAGCAAATTACACCATAGAAATCCGGAACATTATGTTTTAATTGAGCACTTGTACTTAGGTCCAAATATCGCAATAGCGCTAGCAAATAATAGTTTAACAGATAGTGCAAAACATTTTTTCCGTTTGGAGTGTTTACATTTTTACACCGAAGCAGCGCATTAAATTTTCAAAAGATTTCCCTTTAATTCTCGTGAAGCTGTTATGCTTAAATCATTAAAGTTCTAAATTATTCAATAGTTGCGAATGTTGATAGTCTCGGCCTCTTAATTATAAATTTTCCTAATCTAATAACGGATGTCAATGCTTTAGATCGGGAAATTCGATCGCTAAAATATTCTGCAATTAATTTTGAAATGGAAGATTTAGAATTTTGGAAAGAAATTTTTAATTGTAAAAAAGCCGACAGTAATTTGTTCTATCCCCAACTTTCTCAGTTTGTGAGTATTTTTTGTTCTTCCCCATAGTAGCACCTGCATTGAAAGGGTTTTCAGTTCAATTAATTTAAATAAAACTAAGCCAAGAAATAGATTAAGTACTAACACTTTGACTGGAATTCTTCTTTCTAAAAACCTAATTTTGCCAAAAACTGTTATGATTTTGTTATTACGGATGCAATAATAACAAATCATAATAACAAAATGTATGATTAAATTACATATTGTATAATTATTGTAGGTGTAGTTTGTTATCCATTTATACTTTTTATTATATTTTTAAACATTTTATCTCGTTCGTTATTTTGTTTATTTTTTATAATTGTTGTGAAAACTTTGATTTTGTTTTTTTAATTTCCAGCATTTGTCACGTTTAAATTAATCTAGTAAAATTTTTGTCAATCTAGTGATTTTTTCCACCGCAAGCTAGTGACTTTTAGAATTTTGACCTGGCAACACTGTAGTAGAATACATTTTTGTTCGTACATTCTACAGATTTTTAATCAGTTCAAATGATGTATTATTTATACCTGGAACCTTTGTATTGTAAATTATATGGATTGATATATTGCAATGGAAAAGTCGACAACGATGACGTAGAAAATATCGTTATTAACTTTTATGCTCACACACTATTTAATAGCCAAAAACAGTAAAAAACCGAAACCAATTGAGAAGTTGATTTTATTGACGATTGCTAAATAACACTAGTAAATACAATTTAACAAAAAATACTTTATCTACTAGCAACATGATATTGTACATTTTCGTCATAGAAACAAAATATGAAAAACTACTCATAACTCCCAAGGGACTTGTCAAATTATTTCTCCCTCAAACTGATGGTAACAATGCAACTACAATTAACGTCTTAGCAAACATACAATGAGGCAATCCTTGATGTGACTTACATATTCTAATTTTAAATGTCACTATGACTATGACTATGGCTATGAAATTTCATACTTTCTTTACGAATATGCTAGTAGATAGAATATTGTATGCACCACGGAGATATTCATGTTCTTTACCTTCGGTTGACTTACACATGTCAACCTCAGGGAAAAAAATATTCATATCTCCTTTAATGCATAAATATCTATATTTACCTGTGGCTTGAGATGCGGCTAAACCGACTGCTAGCAAACATAGCACGTAACTGACCTTCATTTTGAATGAAGTGTGCTGTTGTGGAGTACGCTTTGGTTTAAATAGTATTCTGTATGTCGTTATCTTTACCATTATAGATTTATTACCTCACGTTAAAGTTCTTGGAAAAATATAAAATGTATACAAAAACGTGACTGTTCCGTCAGTGATATTTGGACATTAAATTATTTTATTCTTTTTAATGCTGACTGCTCTTTTTCGTAATTTTGCATTATTATCCTTTATTATTGCTATTGCATTATTTTGTATTTTTATTATTAGCAGGGTCGTGCCAAGCACAAGCATTTTGTGGCAGGAGATTTTATTTCATATGTAGTAAATTATAATTTTTATATTTATGCTAATAAACTTACTTACTTACTTACTTACAATAGATTGTGTCAATGAATTATGAAATAATATTATTGGCAAGCACTGATATTGTGACCATATAATTTTACATTTGAGATGTTAATTAGCAAAAATCGTGACGCATGTATTAAATTACTTAATTCCAAAAACGTAGAACATTTTCGCATGTAGGTGAAGATTTTGAGAAATGGATATATAAGGGGAACGTAGTCCTTATTTTATTTTATTTAGTTGATGTAAAAAGTAGTTGAAATAAATACTGGCATTGAAACAATTTTTTGGCCTAGCCTAAATGTTTCGCCATTTATCCAATTATTTCAGGCTTAACCTGTATATTTTTAGTTAAATTATAATTCCTTTTGCATTTCGATTTCGTAAATTTTCCAAACCAACGCATTTTGTACCTGCATCAAGTTCTTATCGTTTGCGCAATGCCCTTTCTGACCTGCGCTATCTCTTATCAGAGTGCGAGCCTTCCTCGAGGAAACGAAATTTTTCGTCCGGGCATTTTGCTGTCTTCGCTTGAGCCCGCCGATACCGGCGAGGCTAAGCCTTGTTTTTAATTATGTCGAATTACGTGCGCTGAACCAATTTCAACGAGCAGTGTATTTTCTAAGGGCTGATTGTAATCAGGTACGATTGCGCTTTTTCTGTTTTATTATCTCCATACTAATTATATCTTTCTTAGCTCTTAATCTTAATTATCCGTTTCAACAACGAGTTTATCTCGGAGGCCAAGTCTTATCGCATTTTCGACACCTGCTGGGTCCGGCGTATTTGCTGCCGTTTGAAGATGCTATTGCAGCAATTTTCGGCGCTTCCCCGGCGACTTCAACAATGATTATTGCCGTTCACGTCCAGCTTACGTTTCGAGGTTAGTTAGTGCTACTCCGAGATTTATATTACTTCGACTTATTTTCAATACCAGAAATTTACATCTGTGTATTTTAAACCCGTCAATATTTAAAATTTAAATTCATACGTTTTGCCATTATTAACCTGTAATGTTCAATTTCATACATCCTGTTATTTAAAGTTTTATGCTCAGTTTTTAAAGTTGCTATTTTGATGTGTATTTCGACCCTATGTAAAAGGTACAGTCACGCCTATTTATTTTCAATAGCCTAACAGAAGGTTTTATTAGATGACTGTGATAAGCTTATCCCACGAGTGTTTTTTGTAAAGTTTTTAAAATAACCCGAAAGGGGTTCTTAATTTTATGCGTGTCGAAACCTTCAGTTAAGATACACAATTTTGTCATTACATTATTTACATTTTAATTGTTCTGATTATTGATTATTGACATTTCAAAACTTCTTATTGTTGATTAATTAAACGCTAGTCACTTGTAGTTTATTTTTCTTCTTGTTATTTGAAATCTTTTGATTTCTGGCGCCCATTTCCATTTTTCTTTCCTTTTTTGAAGACATTCCAGGGTACATAGCTGATGATCTGAACCTACGATCTAAGGCCGCCGATATTTGAGCTAGTCGGCCATCGCAGTGAGTAAGAAACAGTTTTTCAGAGCTGCCGTGGTGTATAAATGGTAGGGGGGTTGATCGGCGATTTTTACTACCATTGCTTATTTTATTAATTAATCGCAGGTCGGCTTTCTTATTGTTTCAGCATTACAGTTAGATATTTTATAAGGTTACACTATAAACACAATTTACGAATAAAAACTCCTGGTTCAATTTCCTAAATAGTTATTTGTCCAGTTAAACTAACTATCGTACATAAAATTAGTCATTTCAATATGGGATCAACTATTTGTCCAGGCTTTACAAGTTGATCATTGTATTATGGTACTTTTGCGACCTACTTAAAACCTAGCTATTAAAAATATACTTTTTGCGATAATTTATTGCAAATATGAAAAATATGTAAAGGGCTTTACTTCCCTCGCAAGTGGACGTTGTGGGACTAAACTATTTTAAAGATCAAATAAAACTAGAGGTAATATATTATCACGTTTTTAATAATACTTAAACAACAAAAGAATACATTTGATAATGCAAATTACATCAATTTTCGAATAAAAATGAATATTACCGGCGGTGGTATTCGAACTTCTGCGCTTGCGAATACGATTTCAGGGCTTGGTAGTTGCCTGTTCACTATATTCGAGCACCAATTTATTTACTTATTTATTTATTATTGAATAGAAAGTAGGCGGCTAAGCCGATATAACTTTCACCTGTGTTGTGTACATTTAACAAAACGAATATTCTATACATGATAACAAAACAAGACAACTAAGTTCTGCAAAAGTTAATATACAATTAACAAAAGCCAAAGAAAGAAAAATACAAATCAACATGAAAAACATGAAAAAGCGAAAAAAGAAAATAAATTTAAAGAGAAAAAAACAATCATTTTAAGTAAATTTTAAACTCTAGGTATAGACACTATGTGCAAATGCATTTGTAACATTTTAAACTTATTTAAAACTAACTTAAAACTTGTTCATATGGCGTCCAAGGAGTTTTTGAATGAATTTACACTTGAACTTTCGACTACACAGACAGGTAAACTATTCCATGATCTCACTATGCGATGAAAAAGTATTCCCGCACCAGCTTGAAAAATCTGTCACAATGTAGTTTAAAATTATGACCTCTCAGACTATCATAGTCACTAAAATTGAGCATGTTTCTTAACTGACTATTTTGAAAGTTTCAATAAGGTCGCCCGTGGTTCGCCTGGATTGCAAAGTTGGGAAATTAAGCAACGATAACCGATGTTCATAGGGTAAACCTCTGATTTCAACGGGGATCTTCGTGGCTCTTCTTTGTACCCGTTCAATAAGATCTATATCCTTGATGAAGTAAGGGTTCCACACCGGTACACAGTATTCTAAGTTAGGTCTGATGTATGTTTTGTATTTTCTTAAAATTATCACTCGATAAATGTTTAAAACAATTAGACACCATGTAGATTAATCTGTTAGTCGTTTTTGTGACAACGGTGATGTGTTTGGACCACTTTAGATCATTTGTTATGATAATTCCTAAGTTACATTGTTAATCCACAATGTTTAAGCACTGGCCTTTCAAATAATAAGCTAGCTTAGGATTTGTTTTTCCAAGATGTAGAATGTTACATTTTCTCACATTTAAAGATAGTAGCCATATCTCACACCATTCATTAATGCTATTTAAATCATTTTGAGGACGATATGATTGTTTAATGGGGAGTTATATAGTTTAACGTCATCGGCAAACATATTAATTGGAGATGCAACATTATACAGTACTATCGCATTTTTCCAAGTATTGGGTATACAATTCTCCTTAAGCGAAGAATTTATAAATTTGGTGACGTCGTATGCTAAATTCTCAGCGGAGTTCTTTAATAGAAAGGCTGGTATTCCATCCGCACCTGAACTAAACTCAGCTTTCAAGGACTTTAACTTCTTAAGCACTTCATTCACGTTAAATTCTATAGATGTCATGGAGTTCGAAACACGATTTGTTAGTATCAAGGGCGATGGAGCTACTGGTTCATTAATATATTGATCGTAGAAATAGTTTGAAAATAAATTTGCAACATCTTTCGGATTTGAAGTCACGTGTCCGTCATTGTTTGTTAGAACCACCTGATGAGTTTTAGAGGAGAGTTGGGAGCGCATATATTTATAGAAGTTTTTTTCACCTCATTGCATCTCCTTGTTCTCGTAACTACTCCGAGCAATTCTGAGTACCGTAGTAAGTTCATTCGAATAGTGTCTATACACTCTATATTTCGGGGGTTGACAGATGCCCTATATGTATCCCAAAGCTTTCTTTTGTGTTGAATCAATTTTTGGTGCTCGTGTGTGATCCATGGTTTGATATTTAATGTCTTCTTTTGCTTGGTAGAAGGAACAAAGTTATCTGTGATATGTTTAATCTTAGTGTTGAAATTTGCCCAGATTTCTTCTGCCTTTACGTCGTCACTGATATGTTTAGAGCACGAATCCAGTTATACGGAGATATCGTCATAATTTGCCTTTCAGTAGTTTTTCTTAGTTGTCTCTCTTATTAATGGTGTATATGGAAAACACTGATGGACACCAATTAGACATACATGATCACTACAGCCTATTGGTGGGTCAGTCACTAGGTCACTGAAGAAATGTTCGTCCATAGTAAATATTAAATCTAACACGGATGGTCTGTCCGTATTTATGAATCTTGAATGACTCTTCGCATCCGTGAGATGATACTACTTTAAATACATCACTATTAGCGTTGACCCCTTTGATCTCTGTTACAAGATTTACTCTGTATCTGTTGGTTCTGTTTTGTCAAGAGTAAAGCCGGAGCTATGTGTAAATCATTACTTTTATCTACTTCTCAGTTAAAGCAAAACTAAAGAAATTTTTATTTTTAAGGTGCTCACCCTGTATATATTCTCCGACATCTCGGTTTTATACCAGGTAGACATACAGTGTGAAAATAAAGTAACGGATAAACTCATTAACTTAGTTGATATTCATTTTTATGAAAAAACCTTGAAGGGGTTAGCGATTTTGACCACAAGGAATATTTTCCTCAGTTTCTTATGTAATTTTTTTATGATATGACGTCATCAACTTTTTTTTTAAACAACAACCTATACTTTTTATTATTGATTTCGGTAGTACTTTTTATCCCATTTCAAACGGTATAAAATTTTCAGTATGTTCTATTTGAAAAAATCGAGAAAAATAGTCTTAAAATTTAAATATTAAATACCACTGAAATGAGCAAAATAGATCTAGTAACTGGTGGATAAAACATATGCGTCCTTTGCTTTTTCTAAATTAGAATTTACCTTTATCAAACTATTTTACTAATAAAAATGGTACAAGTAAGCGAGACAGAGGATTACATTTTTTATTATTTATTATTGTATTTTTCAATTGTTTTTTTAAATTTCAATAAAAACGAATGTGCCGCCAAGACTCCGTCAAACGTAGGTAACTAAATTTATTTTGACCATTTCAATGGTTTGTAATATTAAAACTTTAAGACCAGTTTTCTCGACTTTTTGTAGAAGGAATATATCGAAAAATTTATATCATTGAAACAACACAAAACGTACTACCAAAATAAATAATAAAAATTACAGATTGTAATTTTTAAAGAAAGTCGTTGACGTCATAACTTTTAAAACAAATGACGTAGCAACATAAAGGTGGTTGTAGTGTATGTCCTACAGACAACAGACAGACAAACAGACATGCACATACAGACAGACAGTCAGACAGACAGATAGACAGACAGACAGACAGACAGACAGACAGACGGACAGGTAGACAGAATCAAGAAAACCGATTTTCGCCATCTAGAGACATGAAACGTGAAAATGTGAACCAATCTGGGAAGGCATTTTTGCGCGATTACTTCCTTCGTCTTTTAGACTAGGGAAGTAAAAAAAAGTAAGTACTAAATACAATTACTAGTAATGAGAAATATGGAGATTAAGAGTACTAGTTTAATTATAATTACTGTATTTAGAAATAAATAGAGCAATTTTCTAATTACAGACAGCCTAGTTTGGTTTTTATCTTTTTTAAAGCTCTAAATTATCGGCCGTAGTAAATCAATTGTAGTTAATGACACCAAAGTATATAAGCAACCTGTGCTATATCGAATATATAATAGCTATATGAAAATAAGTGGATTATGTTTCTAAATAAACAGGCGTCTCGAACAGTGTAGAGTTTTGATACTAGCTTCATTCCGCTAATTTGAAAATAGAAATATGGCTGAAATAGTGGCGGTATACAAGAAAAATACACATTTCTATCAAAAAGAGTAAATTTTCTAATTATTTTCTATTAAAAGTAGATATTGTTTTGTATAAACGCAATTTGTGTAACGAGATATTACATTCTATTTTTAAAATTTAATAGTAGTAGAGTATAAGAGCAATAACAAACTAATAAATATTTTATAAATGGAAACCCTGTGTGATAAAGGCTTCTGTATACCAAATTATCCACCATAATTTAGTTTAAATGAACGATAATACGAGTATAACAAGGTCTAATCGATGTGTGAACCGAGTTTAGCCTGACTCGAGAAATATATTAAGAGTCGGCTTTCGCGAGACAATGGGGGTGTACCTCTTTGCACATTTTAAAATTATTTTTGTTTAGACAGGTTGTTAATACATAGAGTTTTTCATTAAAAACCTTTCTTAAATAACACACCCAGTATATTTTATGGAGTTTTTGTAAATCCAATTTAGTGCTGATCAAATTGATGTAGAAATTTAATTGCAAAATATACGGTACCCCCCACCCAAGAAAAGCGCCTTTCTGTGCTTTTCAAGAATACTTCGATACTCAGCATCACTCCGTTTCGCTAATACAATAAAATGCTATGAACCAGTATTTATTAAAAAAAAAAACACACACACACAAAAATTTTTTTTGCTGACGACCTTAGCTCAAAAGTTGATGTTGCCTTCATTTTCGGAGGACCTATCATATGAAAACGATCCAAGACTTCAGGAAGGTTCCTGGCGACCGGAATCGTGTACACATACGAACATACATCTCCCGCACAGCACGTTTAGGCACCCTATAACGTGGCTGAGGCTAAGCCTTATCAGGAGATGTAGATTGCTGGTTTAAGAGGAGGACGTTAATAAAGAGGTGCTTCGGCTAGCTCGAAGAGGGGCGTGGATCTCGATCCAGCTTCAGCGGTCTCGCGATGTAAGTAAAAAAAAAATATCCAGGGCGCCAAGAACCTAAAAATTGCCCAAAGCACTACGGGAGGCACACGCTACTGGTCCTAATAGCGGGCACAACCTCACCAACAAATCCCAAAGAAGCCAGCAAAACAAAGGAAATATCACACCTACCTTATCGAACCTTCTGCAGTAGTCGTCGACAACTATAATCCCTATAGTAATAACCACAAAAAATAGTCAAGAAATTCAATCAAGTACCGAAGCTTTAATTTCCTTTAACTTCGTTTGTCGGTCACAAAGCTCGCAGTATAACAAAAAAAGGATAACACATAAATACACAAATCTCCCTTAAAAAAAATGAGTAATACATATATACATATAACGTTATCGCAAATATTAAAGTATCGCCATAGGTTAGATTCACATACAAGTACAATAGTTTATAGTAAAGAGCTTCCGCGCTAAAGTTTGATTTAAATTTGATTAAGTTTGATTAAAAATTGGATTAAAGTTTAACTAAAATTGCTTGACTCGAAATAGCACACGGGCTAGTGCCAGCTAACAGCGAGTATGAATCTCTTGGCGCAAACAGCAGGCAGCGAAGGGGCCCTAATTGAGAGCGTTTTGTAACGCGTATAAAACAAAGCTATTGGTATGTTGGTTCTTATCGCGACGTATCTGTAACCGATGAGGCCTCGACGGTAGAGACACGCTACTTGGTGCGCTTAAGGACAGCACTCGTGTAAGCGAGAAAGATTAGATAACAAGGTCTTCGCTAGCAAGGCGCTCTTAAAAATGAATTGTGTCAAATAAGACCCATTTGCTATTTTCACAGGTATATCAGCGGCAATAAAAGAGGCAATTTTAACAGCAAAAGCGACTGAAGGTCACAATGCAATTGATCAATAGTAGGCAAGTTAAAACAGCTGAGGGCTACGATGCAACTCGTTAATCAGTAGCAATACAGAAGGCAAGTTAAAACAGCTGAGGGCTGCGATGCAACTCGTTAATCAGTAGCAATACAGAAGGCAAGTTAAAACAGCTGAGGGCTGCGATGCAACTCGTTAATCAGTAGCAATACAGAAGGCAAGTTAAAACAGCTGAGGGCTGCGATGCAACTCGTTAATCAGTAGCAATACAGAAGGCAAGTTAAAACAGCTGAGGGCTGCGATGCAACTCGTTAATCAGTAGCAATACAGAAGGCAAGTTAAAACAGCTGAGGGCTGCGATGCAACTCGTTAATCAGTAGCAATACAGAAGGCGAGTTAAAACAGCTGAGGGCTGCGATGCAACTCGTTAACAGTAGCAAGTCAAAAGGCGATAACTAAGCGCACAGTCCCGATGTGGAATGTTATCAGCACTCCGCAGTTCGCACTGCGGTCAAACAGCTGGGGTTCGAGGTCACGCCGTGAACGGTCTCGAACACACCGCACCCGATAAACATCTAACCTTTGATAAATGCCGGGAACAGGACCCTACGGCAGCAATTCTCGATTTCACCTGGTGGACGGGTGGGCGACGTCTCCGAGAGCTCGCAGACAAAGGCTTCGATAATTGCCGAGCAGCAGCTGGATTTTGTCGAATGATGCCAATAATTTAGGCGATAACGTACAAGGCATGGGTACAATGAAACGTAAAAGAAAAGGCCTGAAATGGAAGCTAAACGTCAGCCCATCGGCCATAAAAGAACTAGCAAAGCCTACCTTAAGGATTTTTAACGGCCCAAAGTTAATCCTTCCGAACGATCACTTGTTCCTGGTTCCCCAGAATGATGCGTGTAATTCAATTAACACGAGAATCCAACCACGCACCGGATTATGTGCATTTTTCGGGATAATTCCACTTAACAAAGCGTCACCAAAAATAACTTGGAGCCTCGAAAAAGCAACTTGAAAGTCGGAAGAGGATTTTTAGAATGCACGTTTTCCCGAATCGAAGCCGGAAATGCATTTAATGTACATGCGCCGAGAAAAGCAACACTGCGATTTTGAAATTGTAAAGAATCCCAGATAGGCAACCTAGTAAGCACCAAGACGCGAGGAAAGTTGCCGCGCCTTTAATAAACAAATTGAAATGGCTTAGAAAATATTCCAACCGTCACACCCCCCCCCTTCCTTGGAAGGCTGGAAATTCGGAGAAATGAACAGCCAAAGGGTATATGAAATGAAATACTTTAATAAATTTAAAACTCGAGGGAGACACACACAAAAAAAACTTCAGGAATACTCCCTGGACACAAGTACACACAAAAAAAAATAAAATCCTCCCGTACCAAATTTAGGTGAAAGGGAAGAAAGTCAGAGAGAATGATCGCACAAGGCGCAGTCCCAAGTTCAGGCACCAAGATTAGTCTTCGCAGCTGGATGGTAAAGGCGCGCCGGCGACTAATCCGGTGTGAACCCCTCACAAGAGACAACGCCCCCACAACCACCCCTCAAACCCTCAACCACAGACACAAGACCGAAAAGTCCCACCCCATGCTCAGAATAAGAGCTCTAAAATCCCCAAAGATAGCGTGCATAGGTGTTCGTCACGAAAGATGAAGCGTCCACCACCAACATCCCTACCAACCTACCCTCAATGCAATATGCGTAGATGTTCGTTGCGCAAGAAAAGAGAGACCACCTTCAGCATCCCAACCAACCGACCCAAAGATGCAATATGCGTAGATGTTCGTTGCATGAGAAAAGAGTGACCACCTTCAGCATCCCAACCAACCGACCCAAAGATGCAATACTTAATCGTCAGAAAACAGTGGTTTCAGTTCCTGAACGTGCCATAATCCTGCTGATTTTCCTAAGTCGTCTTCAAGTTCGTAAGTACAGTTTCCCACTTTTCTCTTGATTCGGAACGGTCCTAAGTAGGTTGGAGCGAATTTCGCCGTAAAGGCGACAGGGCTTTGTTCTTCCGCCATACCGACTGTCCTACATAATATTCTACAGGTCGTCGGCGCAAGTTGAAAACGCGCTGGTTGCGTTCGTGGGCGACATTCAGTTTTCGACGGATGTCTTCATACATTTTTCGAAATCCCTGTTGCCTATTTTCGACCTCATTGTTTTCGTTATTAGACTCATCTTCAGTCACCATTTCCGGAAGTGCCTTTCCACTGATATTGTGTTCTCGTCCAAAATTAACGAAATAAGGGGTGTAACCGGTGGTTTCATGTTTAGATGTTCTTATAGCACAGCCAACGGAAGATAGATATTTATCCCAAGTGCGGTGATCCTGTCGTACGTAAGTAGTAAGCATAGTTTTGATGACTCTATTCACCCGCTCAGTAGGATTCGCTCTAGGGTGGTACAAAGCAGTGTAATGAATCTTCGTGTTGTATTTCGCGCATAAGTTCTGGAAGTCTCGACTTCGCATTTGAACACCGTTGTCGCATATGATGTATTTTGGTACCCCATATACCAAGAATATGTCTTGCTCAATATGTTTCGTCAGGGATTGGGCATTAGCAGTCCGTAAGGGAAATAGCATAACGTACTTGCTGAAATAATCGGTAACTACTAAGATTTGCGTGAATCCCTTGGTACTTCTAGGTAGAGGACCTATTAAATCGAGACTTATCATTTGCCAAGGTACGGTGATATTAGGTCTCGTCCCCATCAATCCCGGAGGCGCTCGTTGTTCGGGCTTACACGCAGCACAAACGCGGCAATTTCTGACATACCTTCCGACGTCACTCCTCATCTTAGGCCAGTAGTATTTTTGACGGAGTTTCCAATAAGTCTTGTAAATCCCTACGTGTCCAGAGGCCGGCAAGTCATGATGAGTTTTAATTATTTCGCTTCGTTGATCCTTCGGTACGACAATCTTCCAGTAGTCTTGGTCTTGAGACAATTCAGGAAACTTACTAGAGGTATACTTGTAGAGAGTGCCGTTTTGAAATCTCCATCGAGCGTACGTTAGAGGAGAGTTCTTAACTTGACTGACCATCTTCTTGTACCATCGGTCGGTGGTGTTAGGAGAGATGATAAATAACGTTTCGGGTTCGTTTTCTTCGATCTCTTGAGGCACCGCTCTCGACAAAAAGTCTGGCACTACGTTTTCTTTCCCTTTTCGATGAACTATGTTAAAGTCGAAAGCAATCGTCCTGTAGGGTCCTTCAAACGATGTAACCATAACAGCGAAAAATGATCGGTGATTACAGTAAAGTGAACTCCTTCCAGGTAGTGTTTAAGTTTCTCCACGGCCCAAATTACTGCTGGGCATTCTCTTTCAGTGGTGGTATAGTTCCGTTCCTGTCGGTTAAGAGTTCGTGATAGGAAGCAAATCACTTGTTCTCCTCGTTCGGTTGACTGAGTGAGAACGGCTCCTATTCCATATGCCGAGGCATCTGTCTGTAGGACAAAAGGCTTTTCGAAGTCGGGACAAGTAAGTATAGGACTAGCAACTAGGGCTTGCTTAATATGGTCGAAAGCCTTGTCACAGTCGGAGTTCCAATTCCACGAAGACTTTTTCCGCGTAAGATCAGTCAGGGGTGCCGCTACAGTGGAGTAACTTGGTACAAACCGTCGGTACCAGGCTGACATGCCTAAAAATCGCCTTAACTCAGCGATGTTTTGAGGTGGCTTGATGTTTAGGATGGCTTCTACCTTTTCTGGGTCCACCCTTAGTCCATGCTCGTCGACTATGTAACCTAAATATTTTAGCTGTGGACGACAAAACGCACACTTCTCTCTGCTGACGGTCAATCCCGCCGCGGTTAACCTGTCGAAAACTAAACCTATAATCCGTAAATGGCTAGGAAAGTCGGGTGAAATGATGATGATGTCATCTAAGTATACTAACACATAGGGTTCGAGGTCGGCTCCTAGGACTTTATCGATTAATCTCTGCCAGGTCGCCGGCGCATTCGTTAATCCAAACGGCATCCTTTTAAAGTGATATAATCCTCTTCCAGGGACAGTGAAGGCCGTAAGTTCTCTAGCCGATTGTTTCACAGGAACCTGCCAATACGCGGAGCGGATATCTAGACTACTTAAGTACTTGGCGTTTTTGAGGCGATCTAGAATAGCCGAAACGTAGGGAATGGGGTAGGCGTCCTTTTTCGTAACGGCATTGAGTTGACGATAGTCAACGCAGAAGCGGTAGTTTCCATATTTTTTAGGAATGAGCAAGACGGGAGATGACCAACCACTATTTGAGGGCTCTATTATATCCTGTTCCAACATGTTCTTAAGCTCTGCTTCGATAAGTTGTTGTTTCTTTGGCGAAGTCGGATAGTACCTTTGCTTTATTGGAGGAGAGTTCGCGACTATGTCGTGCTCGATTATCGTTGTAAAACCCAGAGTGTTTCCATCTTCTGAAATTTGTCTTCCAGAAGGACATCCAAATGATGTTTCTGAGATTTCGTAAGGTTAGATTGGTCTTCTATGGCGGAGACCGAATAGGAAGGAGAGTCTTCCACAAAATGCCATACATCACGTTTTAAGTCGGGTACAATCTCCATGGCTAACCAGAAGTCCATTCCTAAAATTAGTTTGTGCGGTAGGGCAGGCACTACCAAGACAGTGAGTAGCTTTGTTTTATCGATAAGTGTCATGGGAACTTGAGCTACTCCCGAAGCTTGACACGGTTCTCCGTTGGCAACTACGCAGAGGAGTCTGACAGTAGTATCTAATCGGATGCCAGATTGTTTGAGAAATTTCCATCCGCTGTCTCCTACGATAGTTCGGGAGGCTCCCGAGTCAAGTAGTCCTAAAATAGTACGTCCCATGATGACGACTTCCAGATAAGGTCTTTGATCTCCATGAGCGTGAGTCACAATGTAGTCCAGTAATGCCCTCTTACTGTTCACATCGGAATCAGGCTGTTGATGCTGTATCAGGTGTGTTTTGGCCGAGTTACCACGTGTTCTCGAGAAATCTGCTCGACCTTTCAGTTCCTCGCATTGGCGTTTCTCGAACACTTGGTACAGGTTCGAATAGTTACATCTGAGGCTCCGCATTTGAAACAATGTCTTCTAAGGGGTTTCGTACATTTACTGGCGTGATGGCCGGGTTCTTGACAGTTCCAGCAAGTCATCGAGTAGGCGGCGTAGCAGGGGTTTCCCAGTTGGCTCTGCAAAGGCTCAGGATTTTGATCTTCCATAGTAGCTACGCGAACGGCCGGACGAGATCTCTTATAGGCCAAATTAGGTTCCAGTAAGTAAGCCGAGTGGCTAGGTAGAGGCCGGAAAGTTTGGACGTGCTCATTGACATCTTCCACGGCTCGGCAGACGCGAATGAGGTGCTGTAAAGAAGTTACAAACTCCAAAGCAAGGGCTCGTTGATAAGTAGGCTGGAGATTGCGTTTGATAAGTTTCAGACGGGTAGCTTCGGAGGGTTTACTAAGTAGTCGGTTGAAGAGATTTTCCATGATGGACACGTAAATGACGATTTTCTCATCCGCTCCTTGGGTTCGTTGACGAATCTCTTCCCATAATCGGTATTCGTAATCGCTCGGCAAGAATGTGAGCTTCAATCTCGTCACTAAGTCATTCCAATCTATCAGCGTGTCTCGAATAGATCGGTACCATAGCAGGGCTGGTCCACTGAAGATCTCTACTGCTGATTTGAACATTTGATCTTTTGTAATTCCACGAGAAATTCTTAGTTCTTCTACTCTTTCTAAGAAATCATTGACACTGGTGTTTCCGTCAAAAGATAAATTCCATTTATACAACGGGGCGGTTGGTTGCCGATGAGATGAAGTAGGGTAACTTGACGTTCTGAATCCCTGGGCCAGGGATCCCTCATCATAGAATTGTCGAGAAGGTTCATTGAACCGAAGTTGGCGTACTCGATTCGAAAGATTGCCAGTTTGTTCGACATTTGTGGTCGGAGAAGACGTGGTCGGTTGCCCATGTCGTCCAGAAGGTGGAACGTCGACTAATGTATAATCCACCTGCACGTGTTCATCGGGTAAGACTGGAAGTTCTGTATTTGTACGATTATTCGATCGATTCAAGGCGGTAGGTCGCACTACTTCAGGTAGCAGCAGGTTAGGAGCATCTAAAAGTGAGGCAGATCGGCCTGATAATTCTACACCTAAACCAGGAAGTTCCTCTTCACCTATGTAATGTAGCTTACATCCAACTTGATAGAATAGTCGCTGATAGTATGTAAGAAGGTCGTACTTCAGAGCTTCATGTTCAGGGTTCGCAGTCGGGATCCTATTCAAGCGCCCTCGAACATGCAACAATCTAGAATATATTCGTTCATATTCGTTTCTTCGATTTCCGAGGTCAAATTGCTGGATATCAGTGCTCAAGTCGTCTAACTTCAGGTTACAGGTATGCAATTCGTGATCTGCATCAACATCTAAATTATTAATGGGACTTTGATGGATAATCCTGCGCAATGTGCAACGGTTTTCCGCTACTGTTTCTGCAATGGGTGCGTCCCTAATCTGAAGTTCATAGACAAGCTCGTCGCGAAGCAAACGATTCACCTCCATCTTGGACTCGTTGACCAAAAGAGAAAACAAAAGAAAAATGTAGAAATGTAAGTAGCTTTAGACGACTTCTAGGTCTTCAAGCAAAACTAAAAGAACAACAAAAAAAAACGAACTGCACGCTTCAGCTACGCTGTAAGAAAAAGAAAAAAAAAAGAACAACTGCAGTAGGCTAAATAAGCAAAATCGCGGCTGACACGTTGGGGCGCCAATTCTTTATAACGTGGCTGAGGCTAAGCCTTATCAGGAGATGTAGATTGCTGGTTTAAGAGGAGGACGTTAATAAAGAGGTGCTTCGGCTAGCTCGAAGAGGGGCGTGGATCTCGATCCAGCTTCAGCGGTCTCGCGATGTAAGTAAAAAAAAAATATCCAGGGCGCCAAGAACCTAAAAATTGCCCAAAGCACTACGGGAGGCACACGCTACTGGTCCTAAATAGCAGGCACAACCTCACCAACAAATCCCAAAGAAGCCAGCAAAACAAAGGAAATATCACACCTACCTTATCGAACCTTTCTGCAGTAGTCGTCGACAACTATAATCCCTATAGTAATAACCCACAAAAAATAGTCAAGAAATTCAATCAAGTACCGAAGCTTTAATTTCCTTTAACTTCGTTTGTCGGTCACAAAGCTCGCAGTATAACAAAAAAAAGGATAACACATAAATACACAAATCTCCCTTAAAAAAATGAGTAATACATATACAGTGTGGTCCATTAAGTGTGCAACAAATGGGACATTTTTTTATTAGTTGTAAAACCGAAATGTAAATACCGCTAAAAGTTAGTGCATGTTCGATAACCATATCAGATGCCCTTAGAATGGCTTCAAGTCAAACAATATACAGGGCAGGACAAAAAATATGTAATTCGTTCAAGAATAAAGTTACCTTATTTCAAAAAATCTAGCAAAATTTTATTGAGAAAAGTTGTTTAGAATCAAAAGTTATGCTCAAATACAAAGTCACGGCCTCCTATTCGAATTTTGATACTTTTTTTGTAAAATTTTGTATTATCCCCGTATGATACATATTTTTATTATTCTGATTTTATTAAGAATTTTTCATATGTAAATTATTATTAGTAAAGCATTTGCCTTGTTAAAAAGAATATTTGCGAAATTCTAAAGTTCTGTTAAATATCGTTGCAACAAACATGAAGTGGACGCTTACCTAAAAAAATATAAATCCAAGTAAATTTTACAAATACGCTTCAAGATGCTAAAAGTTATTTAAAAGGGATGTGGTTGTGGCTACTTTAAATACATATAAAATCAAAATAATAAAAATATGTATCATACGGGGTAATACAAAATTTTCCAAAAAAGAATCAAAATTCGAATAGGAGGCCGTGACTTTGTATTTGAGCATAACTTTTAATTCTAAACAACTTTTCTCAATAAAATTTTGCTATATTTTTTGAAATACGGTAACTTTGTTCTTGAACGAATTTCATATTTTTGTCCTGCCCTGTATATTGTTTGACTTGAAGCCATTCTAAGGGCATCTGATATGGTTATCGAACATGCACTAACTTTTGGCAATATTTAAATTTCGATTGTACAACTAATAAAAAAAATTCCCATTTGTTGCACACTTAATGGACCACACTGTATACATATAACGTTATCGCAAATATTAAAGTATCGCCATAGGTTAGATTCACATACAAGTACAATGTTTATAGTAAAGAGCTTCCGCGCTAAAGTTTGATTTAAATTTGATTAAGTTTGATTAAAAATTGGATTAAAGTTTAACTAAAATTGCTTGACTCGAAATAGCACACGGGGCTAGTGCCAGCTAACAGCGAGTATGAATCTCTTGGCGCAAACAGCAGGCAGCGAAGGGGCCCTAAATTGAGAGCGTTTTGTAACGCGTATAAAACAAAGCTATTGGTATGTTGGTTCTTATCGCGACGTATCTGTAACCGATGAGGCCTCGACGGTAGAGACACGCTACTTGGTGCGCTTAAGGACAGCACTCGTGTAAGCGAGAAAGATTAGATAACAAGGTCTTCGCTAGCAAGGCGCTCTTAAAAATGAATTGTGTCAAATAAGACCCATTTGCTATTTTCACAGGTATATCAGCGGCAATAAAAGAGGCAATTTTAACAGCAAAAGCGACTGAAGGTCACAATGCAATTGATCAATAGTAGGCAAGTTAAAACAGCTGAGGGCTACGATGCAACTCGTTAATCAGTAGCAATACAGAAGGCAAGTTAAAACAGCTGAGGGCTGCGATGCAACTCGTTAATCAGTAGCAATACAGAAGGCAAGTTAAAACAGCTGAGGGCTGCGATGCAACTCGTTAATCAGTAGCAATACAGAAGGCAAGTTAAAACAGCTGAGGGCTGCGATGCAACTCGTTAATCAGTAGCAATACAGAAGGCAAGTTAAAACAGCTGAGGGCTGCGATGCAACTCGTTAATCAGTAGCAATACAGAAGGCAAGTTAAAACAGCTGAGGGCTGCGATGCAACTCGTTAATCAGTAGCAATACAGAAGGCGAGTTAAAACAGCTGAGGGCTGCGATGCAACTCGTTAACAGTAGCAAGTCAAAAGGCGATAACTAAGCGCACAGTCCCGATGTGGAATGTTATCAGCACTCCGCAGTTCGCACTGCGGTCAAACAGCTGGGGTTCGAGGTCACGCCGTAAACGGTCTCGAACACACCGCACCCGATAAACATCTAACCTTTGATAAATGCCGGGAACAGGACCCTACGGCAGCAATTCTCGATTTCACCTGGTGGACGGGTGGGCGACGTCTCCGAGAGCTCGCAGACAAAGGCTTCGATAATTGCCGAGCAGCAGCTGGATTTTGTCGAATGATGCCAATAATTTAGGCGATAACGTACAAGGCATGGGTACAATGAAACGTAAAAGGAAAGGCCTGAAATGGAAGCTAAACGTCAGCCCATCGGCCATAAAAGAACTAGCAAAGCCTACCTTAAGGATTTTTAACGGCCCAAAGTTAATCCTTCCGAACGATCACTTGTTCCTGGTTCTCCAGAATGATGCGTGTAATTCAATTAACACGAGAATCCAACCACGCACCGGATTATGTGCATTTTTCGGGATAATTCCACTTAACAAAGCGTCACCAAAAATAACTTGGAGCCTCGAAAAAGCAACTTGAAAGTCGGAAGAGGATTTTTAGAATGCACGTTTTCCCGAATCGAAGCCGGAAATGCATTTAATGTACATGCGCCGAGAAAAGCAACACTGCGATTTTGAAATTGTAAAGAATCCCAGATAGGCAACCTAGTAAGCACCAAGACGCGAGGAAAGTTGCCGCGCCTTTAATAAACAAATTGAAATGGCTTAGAAAATATTCCAACCGTCACAACCCCCAATACGGGGGATTGATCTAGTGTCCTGGGATATTCACCAAAAGATCCGCACCGCCGAGAAGGAAATTTGATATAGCGGGTTCATGGTTAGCTCGAATTTTAGAGGTATTTGACTCAGTGTGGTTTTCGATATGAGGGAATTTCAATACTTCGTACACTTCCTGTCGAAGTAAAATGTGGCTCATATCAGACGCTTCTAATGGTCAAACCGCGTAGGTTGTTGATCGGGTTTTCATAGAAACAAGTTTTTTAATGTAGATCTCATAATTGTGTGGCAGTATCGTTGTTTGTTTTTTTTTTAATATACATGGGGATTTTAACTCTCACGAAATTTAAAAAAACTTTATTTCAATACAATACCCTGTATATTTTGGTTTTGGTAAATATAGCTTTTCATAACCTTTCTTATGATGGCATGTTTTTATCGGGTCAAGTCCTTAAGAAGAAAGTTACAAAGCTCCAAAGTTTTACTTTTATTCAACTAATTTTAGTATCCGAACATTAAAATAGCATTTGTTCTGATTATGGCACGTATTGATATTTTTATTAAATCAAACCAAATAAATATATAAATAATGTAGTATACGTAGTAAAACTTAAATATCCAGTTTAAAAGGTTGCAGGACTATATAATAGGGACAGAAATTTAATGCCATTATGCCCTGTAGAACTAACCAATGACTCTAGAGCTAGGGAAATATCTGCAATAACTAGAATCTGTTATTGTGCAATTTTAGTTGAACCTGGACGGACAAGAAAAGCACTCCAGTGCAAAAAATGTTATAGATTCGGACATACGCGCAATTACTGCACCCTCGAACCCAGGTGTGTTAAATGTAAGGAGTCACATATACACCAAATGCTAGAAAATGAAGGAAAAGATAAACCCGAATGTGTAAACCGTGGGGGTGATGACCACGCAAATTATCGAGGGTGAAGCTAAAAATTGTTGCCGTACATTCTAGTTAAAAAATTAAATATAATATAATATAAAATAAAATAAGGGTGACGGCAGTACGGCTGAGTGATGTTGCACATCTCACGGCACTTGCAAAAGTTAAGCACCAATCTGCTTGGTCAGTACTTGATTGAGTTAACATCTGGAGAGCGGGCGTAGTGTTCTAGCTTAGACAGGCTCCACCAACTCAACTACCTCCACCGAATTTAAAAATGCACATACCCTCAGTCCCTCAGCGGCTCGGTGTGCCCGGCGCCCCGACACTGTGTAAACGGTATAAGGGGTTAGAGATTAGGTATGTATGTAAAATAAGGTTTCGTATTACATTTTCTTTATGAGCTTTCCTGTATAACGTTAGCGTAACACGTGTGATAAAGTTGACGAGCTCAGGATAACTTGACAGTTCTTCAGATAATGAATAATGTTTTCTTACCCTGTTTTCTTTCTATTTAATTTTTACTGAGTAATAACCTCTTCATGTTATTTAATTGTTAAATTTAATATTAGTTATACGTAACATGTATAACATGTATATATGTTGATCTGGTAAATACATACATTTATATAAAAATTATATCTTAAAACTTGTGTTAAATTTAGCAAGTCTTTGTAATAACGTCATCCTGTAGAATTGTAAGTGACCGTATAAAAATTATTAATAATAGGCGTAATACTTAATAAAAATGTATACTACATTGTTTATATATTTGTTTGTTTGGATTGAACAAAAATACGAATGCGTACCATAATCAGAACTAGTGCTATTTTAGTGTTCGGATATTAAAATCAGTTCAATAAAAGTAAAACTTTGGAGCTCTGTAACTTTACCCGATAAAAATATGGCATCATAAGAAAGGTGCATGAAAATCTGTATCCACCACGCTCAAAATATTCAGGGTATTGTATTAAAACAAATTTTCGCGAGAGTTAAAATTCCCCTGTATATTAAAAAACGCAATTAAAAACTTTTTTCTATGAAAACCTGATTATCAGCATCTCAAGACGTTTGACCATTACAAGCTTATGAAATGAGCCACATTTTTGATATTAAATCCCCACATCAGTTTGATCAGTACTAAATTAGATTTCCAAAAATCCCATAATATACTGGTTGTTTCATTTAAGAAGGTCGCTAGTGTGGCCGAGCGGTTAGGGAGCTTAGGCTGCGGTGCCACAGTACGAGGTTTAATCCCCACATCTGGCAACTGGCGGGCGGCCCACCGATTCGCTTTAAAAATTGGGTACCTAAACCACAGTTGTGGAAGTAGGGAAAGTAAGACAGTCGTCGAGGGCCTGATGCCAGATGACTGAGTTTCGGAAAGAGACATTTCAGCGACCCTGACTTGCCTCTGGCCATGTTCCTACATGAAATGAAATGCCCGACCTTGATTTAAGAAAAGTATTTTAATGCAACACGCTGTATATTAACACCCTGTCTAAGCAAAACTAATTTTAAAATAAGCAAACAGGTACACTCCTATTGTCCCATGAAGGCAGACTCTCAATATATTGCCCGAGTCAAGGGCTAGATTCCGTTTACACACCGATGAGACACCTTGTATATTTATCGTACATCTAAATTATGGTGAATAATTAGGTATAAAGAAACTTTTATCACAAAGTGTTTCTGTTTATAAATTATTTATTAGTTTGTTATTGCTCTTACACTCTACTACTATTAAATTTAAAAAATAGAATGTAATATCCCATTACACAAATTGCGTTTATGCAAAACAAAAATTTTAATAGAAAACACTTGGAAAATTTACTCTTTTGATAGAAATATGTCTTTGTCTTGTATACCGCCCCCATATCAACCATATTTCTATTTTCAAATGAGCGGAATGAAGCTGAGTATTAGCTAGTACCAAAACTCTACACTTTTGTTCGAGACGTCTGCTTATTTAGAAACGTAATCCACTTAATTACAAACAACTTTTTATTCGATATAGGACAGGTTCCTTCAATATTTTGTTGTCGTTGACTACAATTGATTTACTACGGCCGATCAGTTCGAGGGTTAAAAAAGACAAAAACCAAACTAGGCTGTATAATTACTAAAATATTTCTAACTAGCGTTCTGCACTCAAATTGGGCGCGAAATAATTCATTTAATGCAATTTGTATAAGAGTGATCCATTTTGTGTGTCGAGTTAATTTTGACGTTAGCTATTCCTTATAAATGAAGTCACTTATAAAAATTTGAAAACCCTACTACTGGCTTACTTGCGTCGCCCTGAGTCGATTGACACCAAAATCAGCCACTTCCGCCCACGGGTTCGCCCTCAAAGTGGCGTCAAGCAAGCAAGCAAGCTATGAAAATTATTATGTCGGATAATTGAGTTGCAAGGAAACTCATTGTAATTAGAAAATAGCAATATTTATTTCTAAATACAGTAATTATAATTAAACTAGTACTTCTAATTTCCATATTTTTCATAACTAGTAATTGTATTTAGTGCTTACTTATTTTTACTTTTCTCGTCTAAAAGAGGAAGAAAATATTGAAATCGCGAAACAACTACTTTCCGAGATTTGTTCACGTTTCAGGATCCCTAGATGATGAAAATCACGCTTTCTTAAGTCTGTCTTCTGCCTGTTTACCTGTCTGTCTGTATATCTGCCTGTTGCATGTATAACTCATAAACTATTTATTGGAGGAATATATTTTGCATGTAGATTATATGCCTACCAGGCATGAAACCGAGAAGATGTCGGAGAAATATATACAGGGTGATGTAATAGTAATGCCTCACGTTACCTGTCAATTGAAATATAACGTCTCACGTTGCACATTAATTGTAATATTAATCTCGCTTGAGGCGTTGAATTACTTATATATATGATAAATTAAATAATATATAACTTACCTCACAAACGTCAATATTTGACATACAAATATTGTTCAGTTATATCTTTCTAATTATTTAAATATTTGCTCCGGCTAGTCAGTAATGCTAATTAAATCCTCTTTACCCTCAGCTGAATGGTGCTTCGTAATAACAAGTATTACTGATTGTTCAACTATTTGATTAATATAAAGTAATTTTATAGTTACTTTCAGGTCTTTTACTGATATTCTAAATATCTTAATGACATTCAGATATGTTTATTGACTTGTCAATGACGTAAGGATAGTCAAGTTTGTTTTAGATAACTTTTAATCAATATTTAAAACCCAAAATCCCTAATTTACATTTCCCAATCTTAAATTAAATCAAAAGGTTAGAATTTCGAAATATAATGGCCTAAACTCGCCGAGTACTCAGAACACTATAAGAATTTAGATAATTAATAGTAATTCTTAGTTCTAAATACAAGTTCTCTAATATTAAACACACAATTTAAATATTCTTGAGGTATTCCAAAAGTTGTTCTCAAAAGTTATGAAACAAACACTGACCTTAGCGTCGCTTTAGCGTAACCTGATCAGCAACCTATAGAATTCCTCTGCAAATGAAGCAGGACAGCTAACAGTAACTGGCTGGTTGAAATCTCCAATCCCCTCAAAAAAGCTCTTTGTATGTTTTGTTATCTTCCAGATAGCACTTCTCAATTGAATGCACAACACACACGTAAACACTGGCTCTACGTTAATTATATTGTAAGTTATTTACTTGGTAATATAACTTCAATATGAAATTGAAAACACTTCAATTATGTCGACTTGATAGACGGTTTGATTTGTTGAATTTACTTTGTATCATTACCAGATACTTTCTGTGTAATGATCTTTTACTTAAATTCAATTAAAAATACCAATTGGTTGGGATTGAACCACCATCGGTTTTAATATGACCGTCTCGAGTCGAGTTTCAAATTGAACTTTTTTATAATTCTGTTTATTTACTTCTCTTTGGTTACCCGTAACTATTCACAACACATCGATTGTACATAAACTTTTTAAATTAACTATCTGGATTTTATATGAATAAATGTGCCATGCAGACTGCATGTAACATTACAGTTATTCCCTCCAATTTTAGAGCAAAAGATCGCAAAGAGCTTTTTGTTTAAAATTGTTAAATCTCCATTCTAATAACTATAACCATTGCAACCCAACAATTGTTAAATAATTAATGTATAACTTTAATCACTAATCAACCCACCATTGGATTAATTCATTGACAGTTATACCATGACATAAAGAATTCATTGACTTTTATACCAAGACATAACCTCTTTCCAATCAATATTATTTTTGACTTTGACATTAGATACAATCACATCATTTGGTACATCATTATTTGACGTTTCTGTGTGGTAATTTTTCAAATTAATTACATTTTGTGTATATTTATATTTATCTTGACCTGGATAATTTAATACATACGCGTTTTCGCCTATTTCTTTTACGACTTCGTAAGGTCCTTCATATAACAAGAAAAACTTTTTTATTGTTCTTTCTAATGTCGATGATTGAACATGATTCCTAACTACATTATTAAAATTAATATAAGATACGTTAACCCCATTTACGTCAATAAGTTATTTAAGTTTATTGGTAATACTTTTTTTTAATAATTGGCATATCATTACCGCTATATGAAACCAAAAGTCTCACAATACTGTATCGTATAAAACACAGTTATTAATTAATAATCAGCACCACATTGGATACTGATCCATAAATAGATCCCCTGTTCTTCTAAACAGAAGTCTTTTAAATACTGCACCACATCGGATACAGTTCATATTTTTTCTTAAATAGCACCACATAGGATACTAATCATTTAGATCTTTCGTTATTCTAAACAGAAGTCTTTCAAATACTGCACCACATCGGATACAGTTCATAATTCTTCTTATTTGTAAATCACATTCTGTGAAACACATTCAGAACCTCCAACATCTACTCAACTAAGCTTCGATTGGTTAATTCTACAATTCCATGCTGTTATCCGGGTTTACGGCAACATGAACACGCTTAAAGCCGAGGAAAATCTATTTGATTCACCGCAAAACTATTGACGAGAAAAAGTTTGAGGTTAAGTAGGTATCTAAAAAAAAAATGCAAAGTACCCATGGAAAGAAACTACGCTAGTACCCTACAATGAACTATTTATATATCTACAACAAAACAAATACATTAACCTATTTAAGTGAAATATCACGAGTAAATACTTTACTTGTTAAAAACCCCAATTAACTAAACAAAATTAATCCAAACGATCCCCAAAATTAATAAACCCTAAAGTTGAATTTCATCACATTGGCCAAAAATAAACTACTCAAAATTTATGTGATTATCCGAGGACTTCAGTGTCTTAGTTTGACTCGTTTATGGTGGTTCCACACTTTAGCTTCTGCATTTTCTCTTATTGAACAAGTTATCCTAAGTACCAACTTTACTTCCTTCCAGGTATCGATTTCAAAAAACTTACTGGCTTCTAAACTAGCCCAAACCACTTCCTTGTCATTAACATTCATCTGACAACCATACACATAAAAAGACACCTTTCTGCTCTTGTCACATTGGTACACACCTCGCAAATACGAAACAACATCTGTTTTCGTCCAATTCTAGCTCCCAAAGATATCATTCTCCAATTCAGAACTGTCAAGAATAAACTTTTTAGCACCAACACCTAGCTTATCCCCGTTTTCCTGCACAATAATTCCCCCAGTAAAACGAACTTTGCTATCATTCGTTCTATTCCTCCATTCCTCACTCACATTCATTACTTTAGCATTTAATGTACCCGTCTGAATACTGACATCGCTTTGACAGTTGTCAATTTTACCTTCAAAATCTAATTCCCCCTTAATTTTTCCTACTTTGAAACCATTCACTTGCATTTCATTCTCAACAGGCTCCACTACCTCACTCAATTGTACCTCCAAATGTTCCTGTACTTCAGCTCCAATATTCTCCTTCTCACACCTAAACATACCCAAACTGGTATCAACTATGTCCACCTTCGTTGACATTTTAGAAATACAGACATCCAATCTGTTTAAAATTTTCTGACTATTAGTTGACATTTCCCCTTTTATATCGCTAATTTGAGTTGACATTTGATTCCTCATTTCTTGGTTATTGTTTGCCATTTCACCTTTTATATCGCTCATTTGAGTTGACATTTCCCCTTTTATATCAGTTGACATTTGAGTCATCATTTGTTGCATTAATTTTAACATATTATTTTCACTGGTGCTATTCCCTGTACTAACCCCTGATGTAGTAGCCTCTACTATTGGATTGACTTCCATATTTGTTACATTGTCACCTTGTTCAAATCTAATTGTCTCCATTTTATTAAGGTTTCTTGCTGGTTTTTTAAAACCTGACCTTAAATTCATGAACTAAAAAGTTTCCTTGTTATATAAGCCCTATCGAGCTCCACGTTGACGCGTCAATTGTAATAGTAAAGCCTCTCGTTCTTTATCAATTGAAATATAACGTCTCACGTTGCACGTTAATTGTAATATTAATCTCGCTTGAGGCGTTGAATTACTTATTTATATGATAAATTAAATAATATATAACTTACCTCACAAACGTCAATATTTGACATACAAATATTGTTCAGTTATATCTTTCTAATTATTTAAATATTTGCTCCGGCTAGTCAGTAAAGCTAATTAAATCCTCTTTACCCTCAGCTGAATGGTGCTTCGTAATAACAAGTATTACTGATTGTTCAACTATTTGATTAATATAAAGTAATTTTATAGTTACTTTCAGGTCTTTTACTGATATTCTAAATATCTTAATGACATTCAGATATGTTTATTGACTTGTCAATGACGTAAGGATAGTCAAGTTTGTTTTAGATAACTTTTAATCAATATTTAAAACCCAAAATCCCTAATTTACATTTCCCAATCTTAAATTAAATCAAAAGGTTAGAATTTCGAAATATAATGGCCTAAACTCGCCGAGTACTCAGAACACTATAAGAATTTAGATAATTAATAGTAATTCTTAGTTCTAAATACAAGTTCACTAATATTAAACACAATTTAAATATTCTTGAAGTATTCCAAAAGTTCCAAAGGTTTCAGGTATAAATAATACATCGTTTGAACTGATTAAAAATCTGTGGAATTCACGGACAAAAATGTATTTTACTGCCTGTTTTTCTCTAAGAATAATTTCAATTCTCAATTTACAGATTCAAAAGCTGGTATAACCGCGTGTATACCAATTTTCAATTTACGTTTAACAGCCTGCGTCTCGTCCGGCTATGACGTACTACCAGAAAAACGACTGTTTGTAACATGCACTAAATTATCAATCAAAACCCACCCCGATGATACCGATGAGTCTGATGAATCCGATGATACCAAGAAGACCGAAGATTCCAATAAAATTGAGTACCATCTACGATGCCTGGTTGTGGATGCTGAAAAATTAGAAGTAACAATGGTAGAACACGACAAACTAAAAGAGTATATAGATAGCGTCCCGGATGTAAAAATATCTAATAACATGCAATAAACTTGTATGTTCACTAAATATTGTTCAATAAATGTAACTTCAACTTATTCAGTTTTCCTCATTTAATTCGTTCATACGAGTAAAATAAGTCACATCCATGCTCCCTTCATTTAAGTTAAGTTTAACAGGACTCTCCAATATTTACTTGTTTGCTTCGCAAAAACGTTCTCTTAGGTTAACATTACTATGTCAAGACGAATGTATGCGTTTTACGTAGCATCAGTCCCGGAAAGCTTCAGTGTCGAATTTATTAGAGTAGGTGGTTCTCCCTAGAATTTTGTATAGGTAAATAATTTATCATTCTGAACAACGTTTCTTAGTAAAATTTTGCCGTACTATGAACAAAAAGGGTAGGTTACCTGAAAAGAATAGTATATTATGGGACAAGTGGTCGAAATAAAATTTCAACGTTGAGAGTGGTTTTTTTCAACGAGCGAAGCGAGTTGAAAAAAGTAACTCGAGACGTTGAAATTTTATCAGCCACGAGTTGCATATACTATTTTTTCTACTCATGACATTGAAATCAGACATTTTGACATTGATTCCGGTGGTTGAAATCGCATTTCAACCACTAGAGATTGAAATGTTCCGACTACCGCGATTTCAAACTGTTTGACATGCAATTATTGACAAGAGAAATGTCACTTTATGTTTAATTTTTTCTAAATTGCATTAATTTGTTAAAATTCGTAGAAAAAATAGTTTTTGCTTCACTGTCAACGCCGACTTGTTTTTTCAAAAACTGAAAATATTTTTAAAATTCCCTTCAGACCATGCAGGACCTAATCCCACAATCTTAAAATAAAATTCAAAAATTTTTAATTCATATCACCTCTTGTAATATCAATCCTGGGACACACTGTATATTGATATATACAGGGTGATTCAAATTCGAGGCTAACCATGGGGATTTCGAAAACGGTAAGATTTAGAGGGGTGGTTTAAATTTGGCAAAGTTGCGAAATTTAATGCTCAACAATATGCTGCCGAGAAAGCAAGATTTTTATTTCGTTTGCGAGATTTTTGAAAAAAATCAAAATTTGTCATATTCGTTTTTATTTTTTCCTGATCTTATTTACGAAGATATTCAAAAATTTATAATACATTCTTAAGGCAACTTTTACTGGCCTACAATATGGTGGTAACGGATTTTTAATACGCCTCGAATTTGAATCACCCTGTATATATTTATATAATTTTATTTTTGAGCTAACTATATTCCCTTTGTCTGTGTATCATTCATAATAAAAAGATGGTGTTTACACAGAATCAAGAAAGTGATTACACCATTCACTTATTTGATTTACCGCATGTTGAAGTATGTTGCTTGCTGCTTGAATGTTTTCATTTTTCACTGTTATCGTTGTGTCGTCCGTAAACATAACGATAGCTGAATTAGTTGGCTCCGTTATATCGCTGGTAAAAATTTTAAATAATATGGGCCCCAAAACAGATCCTATAGGTACTCCTGCTTGAACGAGGTGTGTTTTCGATGTATATCTGTTAATTTTGACTGCAAATGTTCCTTCTTTTTAGGAATGATGATATTATGTTAATCGGATACGGTGATATTTGAATTTGAAGCAATTTATGGATTATGCCATTTATTCAAACTTTGTCAAATGCCTGCTGAATGTCAATTAATGCTACAACAGTGTGTTTCTTAGTTTCGTATCCCTGTACTATTAGCTGTGTTAGCCTAAGTAAGTAGTGGTTAGTGGAGAATTTTTCTCTAAAGCGAAACTGGAATTTAGGAATGGTTTGCGGTTGTTTAATTTCTTCCTTAGTCTTCGCTTGATGATTTTTTCAAATAACTTGGAAATTGTTTACAATAGACTAATTGGTCTGTAACTTGTAAGTTGATTAGCTTATTTCAGCGGTTTATGGAAAAATAGTATTATCGCGTGCTTCCAGTTTTTTGGGAAGTATTCCAGTCTCAGGCATGCATTGAAGAGAGCTCCTTATGCGTAGATCTTATTCGTGAAATTTTTTATGACAGCAATCGGTATCAAATCATGGCCGGGAGCCTTTCAGATTCGAAGGCTCGTTGCTAGGTCTTTAATTTCTTGTGGAGTCGTAGGTTCTATGGTGTTTGATATTAACGAAATTTGTGCGGTTACTATACGATCAATTTCAACTGAAAATTCCATGTTGTCTTGTTCTGGTACGGTTATAAATTGCCCTGTAGGTGTTCCGCGAACACCTGATACTTTTGTACATCTGTAGTATAATCGTGGTTGTTGTGGATTATTGTTGGTACTACTGGTGTTTGCCGTAGTATTTTCTTGGTTGCGCGCCACATACACAGATCTCTTGGTTTCAGATCACTAATGTACTTGCCATAGGTCTCTATTTTATAATTGTTCAGTTGCCATTTGAGTTGATGTGTTAGGCGGTTAAGTTCTGTTTACTCTTGCTATCGAGATCTCGTATTATTAGGGTTAGTACATTTTCATTTAGTAATGTTTGCAATTCTTGTTCTATTAGTCGCTTGTTAGTGTCACTCTATTTATTGGGAAGGTTAGTACTGTTCTGCTAGATCTCCAATAAAAAAAGTTCTTGATTTTTAATTTAATTAGTTAATGTTGATAACCTAAGTAGTCTTCCACAACGTTCATTTAATATTTTTCATTTTGTAGTGTGGCGAAATACGCATAAAACTAAAATGATTATTGAAGCGCCACAAAGAAGTTTCAGAGATTATTTCTAAAGGCTATATAATACTACCCCAGAAAACAGTCATTTTACAGACCTGCCACATAGTCCGAAAATTCTTAAATTCGCCGTAGAATAAGATGAATTTCTTCTCTATCTGGAATAAATAGCCGGTTAAAATCCGAGAATCGCAATTAAACCAAAATAATAATAATATCGTTTACTTAGCAAAATATAGCTATTGTTGTACATTGACAAAACATATCTGAAACCAAACATTTGAAACTACATCATTTATCCTTAAAACAAATTACAAAGCATTCGAAGAGATATTAGAACCTATGTAACATCCTTGACCTTGAAGTATTCTTTACATCTGTCTAGTTTTAAACATCCTTAAATTGCACAATTTTATATTTATAGGTATGCGTATGAGCATAGGAAAAGAAAACCTGCTAACCAACAAGTCTCTACAGCTAGCCACCTACACACATGTTAAAAGTATTGATCTTAAGATTGATTTGACAAAAAATAAAATCGGTAATACTAAAAAGAAACAAGAAAGCAGTACCAATCATAGTGGAAGACTATATCGAGTCAGTAGATAAATTTGAATATCTGGAGGTAGAACTGGATGCAAATGGTAGAAAAGACGAAAAAATTCGACGAAGAATAACCGTAGCCAACAAAGCCTACTTCGCTATATCCCACGTATTTAAATAAAAAGAGTGCACCGCAATAATAGCTTAAGAATGTATAATATAATAATAAGACCTATTGTAAGTTATAAAAGTAAAGTGTGGGCCATGACAGAAAGAACCAAAAAACATGATTAATATATTCGAAAAGAAAGTACTGAGAAAGATTATGGGACCAGTTAGGAACAATGGCATCTGGAGACCCAAATACGACAATTAATTATATAGACTTTTCAAAGAACCCTCACTCTCAGAATTTATTAGCCTACAACGGCTACAGTGGGCTGGATATGTGGTTAGAATTAAAGATAAAATGTTACATAAAAGAATGTTAAACAGCTGAATGCGCGGTAGAAAGGCCAGTGAGAAGACCGTGAAAATAATGGGAAAACGAAATACAAGAAGCTGCATACGATCTTTTAGGAGTCCGAAGAGAATGGCAGGAGACAAACAGGCAAGGCATAGATGCAGAAATTATAAGAGACCAAGGCCCAATTTGGGTTGTAGCGTCATAGAAGAAGAAGAAGAAGAAGAGAAGAAGAAGAAGAAGAAAACTTTTTTGCACCTAGTTTCCTTTGATTTTAAAAATTGTTTAGTCTCACAACGTCCACTTAAAAGGGAAGTTCTGAGTAAAGTTTTTTACAGATTTTTTATTTTCTTATCTAGTCTCAATAGGTTCTAAATGCATTGCCATTTATACTTGACATATTTTCAATGAGTTATAGACTGTAATTTGCAGATGTCACAAGACTTAATTGTGGTTGTCATCTGTTGAAGTTAAAATATTCATTACACAAATCGAATAATCATGATATGGTGGAACTTCCATTTGAAGCAAAAGAAACGTTAAAATTGTTTGCTCGAAAATATATGGAAAATAGTTGCGATAATTTTTGTTATTTCCATTTCGTTTGCAATATTTTTCATAGTTGAAATATTTAATTTTATCATGGCCATGCTGATATTGTTATTAATAATTATATTTGCAAACTCTTGCTAATGTTGAGTACAACAATGAGAAAGGTAACAGTAGTATATACGAATATTTTGGTTGATATACTTTTATCGTAAGTTCTTTTATCATTTTTTTGGTTTTAATATCAGTTTCTTTATCAATAAAAACCAAAATCAATTTTATATTCGGTTATTCTCAAAGTTTATTGAAAGAAGCTATCATTATAAAGATGTTAAAATATTACAGTGCAAACAGAAAACTACAGAATCAATTCTTTAAATAATTATTAGACCAGTTTCAGTAACTGCCTAAACACAATATACATTAAAATACAGAAATCTTCTCTTCCTCAAACTACCACTTCTGATATCTGTTCACAGAGAATTATTTCTATTTATTTCACGAAAAATCAAGTTCAACTCACTAGTTGTGTTTGTTGGGTTTGCTAAAGTTGAATTGTTTGAAAAAAGTCAATGTTCTTTCAATCCGTGTATTTCCTCAGCATCGTTTCTTTGACTAATTATTTATTAAAGCTTGAATTCGACATCAAATTGCTGTATCAGATACGACTAATTTCTACCGGGAGAAAGAGTCTTTTTATTTTAACGGTTCAAATATTTTGCTTTTTGGTTAACACAGATGATATTGCTACACTCTACCAAGCGCTTAGAAAGCATGGACTATAATTTTTAATATTTTTATATTTTTTTTGGGAAAGACGATGAAATAAATTAAGTGAGTCTTAAACCTTGTGAATTTTGGTGCATTTTCAAGCGGTAGTTGCCTTCTGTTGTATTATTCTGATATACACATTTTTGCGTTTATAAACACTAAATTATTCCAAACAAAAAATATTCCATTCGTCATTATCTTAAAATTAAAATTACGAAAATTATTAGCTTGAATATATGTGTATTAATAAAATCAGCTAGCTTATGAAACAGATGATAGCAAGTGTCAAATAAAATAAACTTCACATTTTGATATTAGGGTTGTTTCTTGGTAGGCTATAAAGAGAAGTGTGATATGTTAGAATGCTAATATGTAAGCCGAAAAAATGTAGTAAAAGCCCGTGAAAACTATCAAGAGTTGTTT
>CALNHX010008753.1:0-57064 GCA_940337035.1 Agriotes lineatus
CTCACATCAATACACATTAAAAATGTAATAAAAATGTAAAGTTTAAAAAAAATCGTTAGAGCCGTTTTTGAAAAAATCGAAAAAAACTCAAAAATTACAAGAGTAAACACCTACTTCCGGTTATATTTTCTTCAAAAGCTTGCTGTCGCATCTACATAATACACAAAACTTATATATGAAGTTTCAACGCCATACCTCTTTTCGTTTTTGAGATATTCTGTTCACAGACACACAGGCAGACAGACAAACAGACACACAGACAGACCAATGAAAAAAAAATCGAATTTTTAGGGTGAATCCAATACTTCCTTTATTGTAAAAGGAAGTAAAAATTCTAAGTCGTGTATCGAAAACATCTTCACAAATTTTGAAACACAACTTGCAACAACTGTGGCTGAATTTCACATATCTAATGATAAATCTCAAATAATTTAATTTAACACTATTCAAAAACGGGCGACTTCTGTTTATAAAACCGTACCAAATAAAAGTTCTAGAAATACAATCACATTTTCAAATTACCTACCTTTTATCTGATGATTGGGTAGAATTATATCGACTCTGACCCAAACTGTGTAGTTTAGGCTTTTTATAAAGTTTTTTGATATTAGATTAGATTAGATTAGATTATTCCACGACTGCCTTTTGCTGGCATGTGCACGTCAGCCCTTTGGGCTTGTTGTACTGTCGGGAGTTTTCAAGTTAGCAGGCCGACATCCGTATCTTTTACTAGACTTGCAATGTCCCCTACTAGCTTGCGTTTGTCACTAGAGTTAAGGCTCCAATCAAGTTGGTGTCTTTTGCGCTCTAATGCTTGGCATTCAAAGAGGATATTATAGGCTGTTTCATCATCCTCTTGTAGTCTGGAAACAGGTTCATCTCTATAGATATTGATCCTGTGCATAAATTCTCTGAATGCTCCAGTGCCTGTTAGTAGACTGACTACTTGCTTGATTCGAGTTCTGTTCAGTCTCAACAGGGTTTTGGTGGGTTGTGGATTCGGAGTTTTTAGCAATCTTTTGCAGTGTGTTGCTTGATTGTAGTTTCTCCACCTTAGTTGGTGTGCGGTATTGACCCATTCATTAATAGCTGAGCTGGCTTGGTTTTTCTGAATGCCTAGACCAGGTTCTAGACCGGTCATTAAATTACGAGCTGCTTATTTTGCGAGCTTTTCCGCCTTTTCGTTTCCTTCAATACCTTGCTGACCTGGAATCTAGCATAATTTTACTGTATTTCCCATGCTCAAGGTTTGAAGTTTGGATTTGCATCTCTTGACCAGTCTCGATTAAGTACTGAAAGCGTTTACCGCTTTTAGTGGTGCCTGACTGTCTGAGGGAATGTGTCTGTCGATTGAGCAGCTTCTTTTCTATGCTGATGTTTGCGCATACGTTAATACTTCAACCTGAAAGATGTTAGAATACTTTCCTAAACTAGCTTTTTCGTTGGTTCTAGGATTGGTACTGTACACAGGAGCCTGTACTCTCTTCAAACTTAGATCCATCAGTGTAAAAAATGATGTTCTTATTTGTTGGAGTTGGTAGTTGGGCCGGATTCCAACTTGTGTGTACAGTATAGTTCTTATCAAAGTCATAGGCTTTGATTATAAGATCAGAACCCATTTCTAATATCGGGTTGTTGATGTGTGACATGCTCTTGCCATGTCCTAGATTATTAGCTGTGATCATCCAGTGACCACTACTTTGTAATCTGTAGGCTGCCATTCTGGCTTCACCTTCCAAGAAGATGTGCAGAGGTGGTAGATTTAAGATAGCATTTATGGCTTGTCCTGAGGTGCCTATAAAAGCTCCAGTGATGCACCGATTAGCTAAATATTGTATTCTGCTGATTGTGTGGATTGCAGTTGCTTGTTTTATTTTGGGCCACCAGGTGATTATTCCATATGAAATTATTGGTTGAACCATGGTTTTCGACAGCCAGATGGTCAGTTCCGGTTTGAGCCCCCAAGTACTACCTATAGCTCTTTTCCCAATAACTAATGTTTGTATGCAGCTGGTGATTGTTTTGTCTAAGTGGGAGCTCCAAGTTAGTTTTGAGTCGATGGTTAGACCTAAGTACTTAACCTCGTTCTCCCAGTTGACATTTGTTTGAAACAGTTTTATGTTGATTCTGTTTGTGGTGTTCTTTCTACGGGTGAAAGCGACGAGAGTGGCTTTGCTGGGATTAACTCTTAGATTATTCTTTAGACACCACTCTTCGGTTTTCTTTAGTTCTGATTTCATTACATTGTCTAAGGTTTTTCGATATTTACCTTGAATCAGTATGACAATATCATCAGCGTATCATTGAGTGTAGTACCCTTTGTTATTGAGTTTGATGAGCTGTTTCCCAGTCTTCCCTTCTAGGGGTATTATTGGATTCAGCCAGGGTAGGTTGTTCCGCTGCTCCGGGTAGGTGAGTTTTTATCAAAAGAGATCATGTCCCCTCTTCCGTGGCAGTGTATTCTCCGCTTTCTTTTGTAAGAGTGCCGACTAGGTTCATCGCTTGCTTTGAGATGATTTTATGGAGTCTAGCTGTGGATCGCTTGGTCTTCACCTCCTGGCAAATTTTTTTCCAGGCTGCTATCTTAGCTGCCATGATTTTTTTGCCATAGTCTGTGAGAGCTTGGTGATAGTTCTCCCAGTTGTTTGTGGCTTTCGATCTGTTGAACAGACGTCTGACTTCTTGTCTGGTCCTTTCTAGGTCTTTATTCCACCAACTTGAGTGCTTTTTTGCTGTTTCTTGAATTGGGTCTATTAGAGGACAGCTACTCTAAAAGGAGTCAGTCATGGCCTCTTTTAACCGGTCAGCGTTTAAGTCTAAAACTACTTTATTGGGAGACCTGAACTTTAGGTGTTCTATCTTGTATTAAAGTTTTTGTTTATATAGGTCCCAGTCTGTCTTTCTTGGGTTGTAGTAAACTCTTTGGCTTACTTCCCGGTGAGACAGTTCAAAGATTATATAATTGTGGTCAGAGAGTGATGGTTCGTCTGAGACTTGCCATTTATTCACTGATTGACTAATTCTCATAGTGGTTATGGTAATGTCTATAACTTCATGTCTATTTATTGACTACTACTAGATTGTTAGTTAAGATAAATTCTAAAAGTGACTCACCTCTTGTGTTGCAGTTGGTGCTGCCCCAAATGGTGTGGTGGGAATTTGCGTCGCAGCCTAGGATGAAGTCTAGATCGTCTAGGGAGGCAGATCATACTAGGTTCTCTAGTTCCTCGCTAGGCGGTGGGTCCTTGGAATCGGATGGAAGGTAGACGGAGCTTATAATGGCTTGGTCACAACCTTCATCGTTATTCCATTTTATTTTAATTGCGGTTATGTCTCTAGAAAAGAATTCCAATAGTGGAAAACAGTCTAGGTTATTTCTTATAAGTATGCATGTTCTAGGATTTCCATGAATGTAAATAAGCTTACCTTTAGCACCCCTTAATCCACGGACTTGTCCCTTAACTATCCATGGTTCTTGGATCAGTGCTAAATCTATGTCATCTGCTAGCAGCTTTCTGCTTAGATTTGCAGTGGCTGCTTTGCAGTGGTGGAGGTTAATTTGCACTAGTTTCAGGCACTTCTTTCCTGTCCTTGGAGCGGATGAGAAAAGTGACCTTGTTGAGGCCTAGGTGCGCTACACAGTTGATTGATGTTAGTGCTTGTTTTGCCCTGTCTTCTTTCATTGCTCCGAACGTTCTACCGCCGTCTCCTAGTGGAGTGACGTTGAGTATTCTCCAGGTATCGGTCTGGAGGTCTGCTTTTCGTTTGTTCTGTTTTCCGATCTAACGGAGAATTACCTCGGGTTCCTGTTTGTCGTACCAGTTGGGGACGTTGAACACTACCCGGACGGAATTAATAACTGTTGCCGGTTCTTTTACCTCTAGCTTGGCATTGGTCCACGGGTGCAGCTTAGGTACTTGCTCACTTAACCAGTGTTTTGTGAGTTCGTCCTTGCACGCAACCACGTATGTACCAGCTTCGAGATAATGCTGGTAAAGGGAGGTATGTTTTCTTCTTCTTCCATCTGAAAGATGAAATTTATCAGACTGTCTCTGACTAGGTCACCTTGTTCCTTTGTCAGTTTGACGTCTGGATATGCAGCAGGGTAGATAGCAATCTTCACCGTAGTGGCTACCTCAGTAAAATTAAGCTTGCTGGTGCCTGCTTTTGGTGAGATTGGCTTGTCTACTTTCTGCCTGGGCTTCTTTTTGGTGTTTGCCGGGGAGGGAGTGGCTTTGTCCGAGCGTTGCCTCTTTTGTCCCTGGTTGGTTTAAGTTTTCTCAGATTTCGAAGCTGGGTCTGCTGCTCTCTTCTTCTCCATCTTCTGCTTTCTTTTGAAGTTTGGGTCGTACCTAATACCCTTGGCTTCGCAGCCTCGCTTGGCCCGTTCTCTGCGTTCCTTGGCTGTAAGTTGGACATTTTTGAGGGACACTTTTCCTAGTTGGTTGGCTATGTCCGCTCTGGTTGTGACTTCTTCCTGCTCGGAAGACTGTCCTTGACTAGAAACTTGGACTGTCAGCTCTGCAGTAGAGGCACACTCTTCCATTTTTGTCTCGGTCACTGAAGTCTGAGCATCAGTAATCGGAAGCGGTGATGACTCCATCAGTGTGTCGTCTTCACCCTGTGAAAAAGCAGTTGGTAAATCCAGACAAGTGAGTATTTAACGCAACTGTAAGAGGTTTGGCTAAATACTTCTAAAGGGCGCCTGGTATCCAGAAGGCTCCGTTCATGACGCATACTATAAACCACTGCGCCTACACCTGCTGGTGCTCTGCTTTGCACGGATCGCATAACACATTCGGAAAAGGGATTTTGGAACCAGAAAGACTGATCTTCTAGACAGCCATGCATCTATTGAGCCTGGTCTCCCGCCGTGAGATTTAGGATTTTTATTGAGGTTCTCTCCTCTTGGTCTGGACGGTGATGCCAAGACCCACAGCACAGATGTCCCCGGTAATACATGCCTACATCAGGGATATCCATGTATGGTATAACGGCAATGACGTGACCAGAGGTTCGTCTTTGCCGACATCGTTATCCCAAGTGCAGACTCTTAGCCACGACACGACAGCTGGGCTTGGGGATGTTTATCGACTTCCCAGTCTATATCCGCGGGGTTCCGTCTCAACGGGGCCACCACGAGAAGGATGCAACCGCTAGGATCGCATATCACTGATAGTTGCCAGTGATACCCTGCGGTCTTCCTTGTTGTCAGGCGGAAGGTGCAACACCTGAACAACTTGCCTGCACTGCCTCGGCATAAATCTTCACAGCGTTTATAGCCATTCAGTTCAGCTGGCAATGCTCGACCTCTTTTTTTCATATGATCACGATTTATCTTTTCCTCCCATAAAAATAAATACAAATAACAAATGTAAAAATGCCTCAATATTTACCAATTCAGAAATAGTTTCGGCCAGGAAAGAAATAAATGGTCTTGGAAAGATTATGAAATTGAACTTGCAAAATAATGATCCTCTATAGGCTGAATTTAGACAAAAAAATACGAATACGAACAAAAAGTCTTAAAATTAAAGAAAGCGAAAATAAGTAAAGAAATTTTGAAGTCTGATAATAAACAGAGATCAATATGGAGAATAATAAAAAAAGGTGTAAACAATAACAATAGCAATGAAGTGTTAAGTGTGATTTCCACAGAATCTCACAATACTTTGTGCATGTAGTCGACGATTTATTATCAAATATTCCGTCATCAAAGTACACCCACACCGTTTATCTAAAGAAATTACCAATAAACAATGAACAATCACTCTTCTTATACGCTGTTGAGAAATCCGAGGTACAAGATATTATAAATGCATTAAAATGATCAAAATCACTAGACCTATATAATCAATCGGTTTGTATATACACGTGTGCTTATAAAAATGGAATACACTTACTGTTGTTCCAATTTGAAAAGTTGTACTATTCGCATTATTAAATAAATGTTTTATACGACATTTTTATTTAACCATTTGCTTATAATTTAATACAACAAACAATTTCACTTTATCGATGTTTCAAACCACCCGGATTTACAAAACTAAAATATTAGAAAATCGGTTGCAATACTTGTATTACATTTTTATGAGCACAAGTTTACAAAGACAATGTTTTATGTTTATCTGCCCCGATAGCTCATATTGCAAACATCATATTAAACACGGGCATATTTCCTAAGAAATGGAAACAAGCCAAAATTATACCTTTAAATAAATCTTGTGAAATTGATGATAGATCAAATTATGGACCCATTGCACTTCTCCCCATTTTAGCCAAATTATAGAAAAAATTATTGCAGTTCAAATTCTAAATTTGTTTACGGACAGGTAGTTTGTGTTCAGAAAAGAAAGGGACATTTCGGGAGCCGTGCTGAATCTCATTAATTATATAACAGAATTATTGGAAAATAAAAATCTTTCTTTTCACTGTTTCTTGATTTAAGCAAGGCGTTCGAGTGTGTCTCAAGCACTTTACTTGATAAACTGGAATATTACGGTTGCAGCGGAGTAACTCTAAAACTAATGTCGTCCTACTTATCTGACAGATTTCAATGTGTATTTTGCAAAGATCCGTATAGCCAGATATCTTCAATTCAACAGGGTGTCCCACAAGAAAATGTATTGGGACCGTTGTTATTTTTAATCTAGGTTAACGACTTGCCTAATGTTTTCACAACTTTATTTGCAGACGATACGACCTTTGCAAACCACATAGAAGATGAAGCTCTTGCCAATCAATTGCAAAGCAACATTATTAATCCTCCGATTGGTTCAAGACAAATAAGCTTTGTTTAAACCAATATAAAGCTACCACTTTACTATTTTCAAATAAACAAAGTATCTGTGAAACCGTAAAATTTAGACCTTACCTTGGATAACAGACTAACTTGGCAAGCACATGTTGACGATCTTTCAATTAAGTTATCAAGAACAATCTATGTAATTAGACAAATAAAAAATCGAGTTAGGTTAGATTCCGCCATTATTACGTACCACGCATTATTTCACAATGTAATGACTTACGGTCTGATAAACTGGGTCCTCTCCACATATTAAAAAGATCATTGTACAAAAAAGAGCCTTGAGAGCGTTGACGGGGGCGAGTCAGTTAGACAGTTGTAAACCATTATTAACGCTACCGTCAGCAATACTATACTGTAATATGTTACGCATAAAAGAACTTTATGGTGATTCTATAAAAAATGACGATGCCCATGGTTACGCCACCCGCAGTCGAGGCGATATACAGGTTGCGCAGCAGAGATTAACGTCCACTGAACGTAACAATTTCGGCAGAGGATTATTTAATTCGCTCCCTGGTACTTTCAAAAATGCTAGAACAAAACTCGTCAAAGTTAAGCTTAAAAATCATCTTCTGGCTAATGTCTACTATAAACTTTCCAATTTCAGATTTTTTGAAAATTAATACTACCTTGACTATAGTATTTTGTTGTTACTGTATTTTTCTGCAGGTAACTATTTCATTTATGTAAATGCACTGAATTTTTTATATTTTAACAAGAATTGTGACATATCTAATCACCAGGGTGTATATTATCTTGAAAAAAATACTACTACTGCTACTACTACTTTGTCTATTTGGTTGGTTGTGTGTCTGTTGTGTCCGACCTAAACGACTTTGTAAATTCCTTTACGCTGAAAATACGTGATACGTATTTTCATTCCTCTACCTGTTGTGAAGTCTATTAAACGGTCGCCGTTCCTATTTGTATTCTCATGTTTGCTATGTACACCTATTGCGAGGAAAATCTCTTCTCCTTTTCTATCTTGGCATTTGCATCCCCTCACACTTTTTAATGTCGTAACGTGGGGCTTTGTCCATTTCTCTTTTCATCAGTTGATAGTAATTTTCATTTCTCTTTTCCTCAGCTGCTTCCGCTGGCGCGTGTATATTTAGTAGTTTGCTTTGCCCCTGTAACTTATTTTACCTTGGATACAGCCTTCCTGCACTTTTGCGTCCTCTTACCGTTCAGTGACGTTACCCGAGTCTCCCCACTGAGGCAGCGGCCCTAGTTTAATCGCCCGTTATCTGCTCTAACCACATTATTCGTGTTTTAGAATAGAAACTAGCTTCTCTTATAATATTTAAGCTTTCTTCGCTTACTGTTTCGTTTTTCATGCCGTTATCTATTTCAGTGGTATTACGCCCTATGGCTCTGCTCTGATTGCAGTTCAATATTAAAATTAAATTAAAGCACAGAGTAGGGAAGTTTTATCTAGCCGCAATGATAACTTAAATGTCATTCCGTAAATGCATTGCAAAAGAGATGTTTGTGTTAAAAAGAAATAAATCGATTAAGGAACGCAAAGGAGACAACTTGCTTTTCACAGCGTTAAGAGTCAAATTTCATATCAATTAATTATTTGGCGAGGCTGAGTGGATAGACATACCAAATTAAATAATCACAAAAAGATTTGCTGAGTGCAGGTTATGAAGCGTAGAGTTCAACTTAACCAGTTAGTAAAATTCGTGAACAATTCTAAAAGGGTATTAGCCAGGAAAAATTAGAACATTGCAAAGAGCAAATATTGCATGCGTAAACTAGCAATTGTAAGAAGCAAACATGACTTGATAAAACTGGAGTAAAGGTAGACTCAAAATAAGGCCAAGAAACGAGAAAAAGAAGGCAGTTGGAAACCAGGGAACAATTATGAAGGAAGTGAACGAGAAACTAGTCAATGTAAATACGTGAGTGAACATGAAAAGCACTCAATAAAACGTGGAGCGGCGCAAAGTCACTGTGACAATTAATAAAATGTGGACAATAATTTTAGAAATGTAAACTTTTTAGATCTAATTATTTATAAGAATGTTTAATATAATATGTAAGTCATTCGAACTCAGTCAATGTCCTGTTTATAGTTATAAGATTCGCTTTTGTTTAGAAAGGACGGGAACAATTAACAATTGAGTAAAATTAATTCTGACATGCAGTTTTTGGGCTCACATTTCAGCCAAGTTTTTACCTATTAAATAATAATTTATATAAATAAAAAGTATACCATCGCATTGAGTACATCGCTGAGTACCAGCTCAATTTCCTAATAAAAAAATTATTTGTTGCAAGAAGTTTCCGAAGCTGCGGTAGCGATCACTTCAGATCTGCGAAGACCGATAGCAGTGGAATAAAGGATCCGAGACCAGAGCTGACTACTGGGACACATCCAATGGAGCTGTAGGACAACGGCCAGCTGCAGACACTCCGGGGACAACGACTCCAAGAGAAGATTCAAGCGAGCCCCCCCCCCCTTTCCGAAGAATGATCGTTACCATCTGAAAATTTTAAGGTACTATAGAAAGCTTATTAACATTGTGAGAAAGCAGAAATTTGTGTACGAGAGAAACATTACCGTTGTGAATAAGATCCATGCATATCCAAGCCTCCAGCTAACGCATTTGGCAGTTATTTATCCAAGTAGCATTGTGAGGTTAAGGGAGATTATAACAATTGCACATCCTAGCCGCGTCTGTGTGAGGTAGTAGAACAAATTAATCGCTGGAACAAAAGACAATTAGAAGCGCCAAAACACTAGAATTCAAATAAATACCTGGTAGTTTGTTCATAAATTTGAATTTTTCTAAGTCAACAAAAGCGCTAACCGACAGGATCACACCATTTTGTAATTTTGACAGCCGAACTTACCTTGCGACTGCGTATTATGATTAATTTTAGCGCACAGTGGCGTGCCAGTGTAAAGTAAAATAATAAATGAGCAGGAACCTAACTCTTTTGAACTGAGTCAAGTGCCTACCGAGCTAGCGTTTAGAAAAATTGAAATTTCAGATCGATAAACATAAAAGAGAGCAAAATACTGTTTTATTTGAATAAATAAAAATACAACCAATGGTTTTAGTCAAAAAGAAAGATGGTTCTTATCGACTTTGCTTCGACGGCCGTAAATTAAATTCGGTTACCAAGAAGGATGCTTATCCTTTACCCTATTTGAATAGCATTCTTGATAAATTGCGCGATGCACGTTATCTTACGTCCATCAATCTTAAACAAGCCTTTCACCAAATTCCTCTACATCCTGATTCGTGTGAAAAAACAGCTTTTACAGTCCCTCGATGTGGTTTGTTCGAGTTTACTGTCGTACCGTTTAGGATCGCAAACGCACCAGCTAGTCAACAACATCTCATGGATAGCATTTTTGGTCCACTATTGGGTGAAAACATCTTCGTGTATTTAGACGATATTGTTATCTTATCTGGAACTTCTAAAGAACACTTGGACACCTTAGAGCAAGTTTGTACCCGTCTTAAAGACGCTAACTTAACTGTCAATATCGACAAATGTCAATTTTGCCGTCCCAGTCTTACGTACCTCGGCTTTGTTGTCGATAAAAATGGTTTACGCACGGACCCTGATAAAATTTTGGCTATCACTAAATACCCTCAACCAAATACAGTGACCGAAGTCAAACGCTTTATTGGCTTAGCTTCTTGGTACCGTCGCTTCGTTCCAAATTGTGCCACTATTACTGCTCCTATTTCGGATCTAATTAAAGGTCGTATTAAAAAGCAGCTTGTACATTGGACTGATGATGCTATTAAATCATTTAATCAACAGTAATATCCCAAGTGCATTAAAATAGCCGATTAAATTTTGACGTTTTTTGTCAGAATGTTTTGCTAAGAAATTTGTCAAGTAAATTTGCCGCTCAACAAGAATCCCGAGTGCGCAGCACGAGGGAGTTTGAAGCGGAAAATTTACGAGATATATTTCTTCAGAGCAAAACATTCTGACAGAAAATCGTCAAAATTTATTCAGGCTAGTTTACATGCACGCGGGATGTTCGGCGTGATTATTTCCTGAATTAATAGATAAAATTCAGTTGGTGAAGAATCTTTAATAATCATGTTAAGATTATGCACAAGCGATTAAATTTTGACATAAATTTAACCGCGGTTAAATTTTGACGTTTAAATTTTAGGCATTATTAAACTAGCAGAAACCATAGTAATTACGCATTATTATGGATATGAAGGAAATAATCAAATTAAATCTTGTTTGACCTCCGCTCCCGTTTTGAGTAGTCCAAATTTTTCGCTGCCGTTCACGTTACAATGTGACGCCTGTAATTTTGGTCTCGGTTGTGTTCTTACACAAAATATTGACGATGAGGAAAAGGTTATTGCTCATGCTTCACGTACCCTTAACAAGGCCGAACGCAATTATTCTGTCACAGAGAGAGAGTGTTTAGCTGTCATCTTTGGCATTGAGAAATTTAGACCGTATATCGATGGTACACATTTCACTGTGTTAACTGACCACTATTCCTTATTGTGGCTTACTAATATGCAAGACCCCACAGGCCGTTCAGCCCGTTGGAGTGTTCGTCTGTTGCAATACGATTTTACAATTCGACACCGACAGGGCAAACATAATGTAGTTCCCGATGCTTTATCGCGAGCTCCTGTTCAGGTTTCCGCTCTAGAACTTGTTGATGGTGACTTAGACTCTTGGTACTTAAAAATGCTTGAACGTGTTAGCCAAAGTCCTAATCAATTTCCTACTTGGCGAATTGAAAATCACCGACTTTTTAAGTATGTTCCCAACAGTCAGGCCATTGTTAGCAACTTAGTGGAATGGAAACAGGTGATACCTCGTTCTCGCCGAACTGAAATTTACAAACTCTTTCATGACAGTCCCACATCTGCTCACTTGGGTGGTTATAAAACCTTTTGTAAAATCTCCGAACAATATTACTGGCCTAAAATGCGTGCCGATGTCATCCGTTACATACGCCATTGTGAAACTTGTGCTGCGAGTAAAGTTAGTCAACTTGCTAGACCTGGTTTAATGGGCCAAAATAAGAAGATTTTATACCCTTTTCAATGTTTGTCAATTGACATAATGGGTCCTTTACCTCGCACGAAAACTGGTAACACTTCTATCATAGTTGTATGTGATTGGATAACCAAGTTTACCCTAGTTAAGGCTGTTCGCGCTGCCACTGCTAAAGCAGTACCCAAGTTTTTGGAGAGCAAAGTCTTCCTCATTTTTGGTGTTCCTCAAATATGTATGGTTGATAACGGACCACAATTTATAAGTTCCCAATTTAGAGCCTTGATGAAACAATACCAAGTTCAACAAGTTTGGTATAATGCTTCTTACCATCCCCAAGTCAATTTTGTCGAGAGAGTTAACCGAGTTATCGGTACTGCTCTTGGTTCTTATGTTTCGGATAATCATCGTTCGTGGGACGAACACATTTATCAAGTTGCACACGCTTTGCTTAACGCCGTTCATGAGGTGACGGGTTACACCCCTTCTTTCTTAAATTTTGGGAGGATTGTACCAGTTTGTGGGACTTATTACGGTCGTCTTAAGAACTTCCATGAAGAAGAATTATCTTTAGAAACTCGTGAAAACCTGGCTTCAGACGTTAACCAACTTTCTGAACTTTATCAAGACGTTGTTAAACGCCTCAATAATTCCTACCAACGCAATTCCAAGCACTATAACTTGCGTAAGCGTCCATTAAAATTTAATGTCAATGATTTGGTTTGGAAAACTACGTCTTATCTGATGCATCTAAATCCTTCAATCAGAAATTGGCTCCTAAATATGTCAAATGCAGAGTACAAAAAGTTACCGACCCACTTACCTATCAGTTAGTGACCGTCCCCGACAATAAAAACGTTGGAGTTTTGCATATTAAAGATTTAAAACCTTACTTTGGAGAAGGACAAGTGGAGGAGTGAATTCTGGTGTGCCTGATTGTATGTATGTGATTTTATGTATGATGATGTATGTGCATGTTTAGCTTATCTCGCCTATTCACCCTACGAATAGTATTATACTATCAACATTATTCTCACCCTTTTCGACTTGATAACCAATTTCTATTATTATGATTATTCTTATTTATTGCGTGCTTTTTAAGCCGCATATTTTTTTGCTTTTGAGTGCTAGTTAAGCACCTTGAGCGATTCCCCAATTACCGATTTGATGGTACTTTTCCCTATCATTAGATTATATTAGGTGAAACCCTTTTGAGTGACGGATTTCCTTGCTTCCTTATATATAGCGATTGGACCTTTTGTCGAACTTTTCTCGAGTCTTTTGTTGATAGTGAAGCAAGTGTTTAGGTGAGTTGCTTTCGTGATGAGTGCTTGAGTCTTCTTTACTTTTTCGAAGTGTGTCTTTCTGACGATGGAGTTAGTTGTAAAAGAGTTTCTAGACCTGCACGATTTACTTAGGGTGGTTAGTTGGGCATGCAAGGTCGGCCTCTTTTTGGGAAACCTTTCCATCAAATATCTTATTATTTCCCTTCCCCATCTCGCTTCACGAGATATTTTCAAAGCGTCAGGTCGACTTTCTTAGGTTCTTTAATAGCCTTTAGGATTTGTGGTATGCATGAGTTTATACTTGGGTTTTTTAATAGTTTTTGGGGGCGGGTTTCTTTCGGTCTTGTGGAAATTTCTGGGGGTCGGGGCGAGCGATTGGGTTGCCATCCGACTTGGTGAGGGAGTTACATTCAGTCCGTCACCGGCGCGCCTTTTCCATCTAGCTGCGACGACTGGCTGAATGCCCGAACTGGGTTTGGTGGTGGTGCGGTCGTTCCCTCCGGCTTCTGGGGTCTTTACCCAAATTCGGGGCGGGTATGGTTTTTGGGGCTTTTTCTATCCTGGGTTTTACCCGAATTTTTTGTCGTAGTGTTTTCAATTCTGCGATGTTTCATACAGGAGTGAGTTTTTGTGACTTATCTCCGGTGTTTCGCTGTGTGTTAATTCACACGGTGTTTCAGTGTGCAGTCGTTCCTGGACTGTTTACTTTTCCTCGACCAGCAGGGTTTAGGGTTTTCTGCTTTGGCGCTCTTCTTCACAGTCGCTTACATTCGCGGTGATGACTACGGGGGCCCGCGCTGAGTGTCTGTGATCAACAGCGTCCTCACCTTTTGCTAATTTCCCATTTCACTACAATAGCTTCTTTCAAACAGCCCTGCGTTGACTGACTGACTGACGGACATCGGACTTATCCCTTCCAAATCCCTCTTCGTTACACTATCTTCCTTTACTATACTCTTTTAATACCCAGGTATCCCTTTTTCCGATTTTTTTTCTTCTCTACCTTATTGGCTTATTCCAAATCTCATTTCTTTAATTCCGTAACTATCTCCGGCTGCTGCCTCAGCCGTTGGCTAAATCTCAGCAACTTTTCAGTACGCTGACTAGGTCCAATGCGTGTGTTCTGCCAGTACACGTTTAAGGTAACCTTCTGATTAGTTCGTTTCCCGTTGGCTACGGTACGGAGCTAAGCGTCTAACTTATCCACCAACGCGCCTTTTTCATCTAGCGCGACGGATCGGTTTAGCACTTTGCTCACGACTATTCCCTCCGTAGAAACTTTCTATCTATTCTTCTTTTCTTAACTTTACTCTTTTATTCCCCATCTATTTCCCTACTTTCCTTTCGCCTTTTTTGACTGACGATAACCTTTTCAATTGCTTTCGTATAGTCATACCTCAGGTATTTCTCTTGGCCGTGAGGAGTGAAACAATTTTTTGGCTCCGCTCAATTGTTTCGCCAGTTACCAATTTATTTCCGGGCCAGCCTGTATATTCCCACTTGAATTATTATTCGCTGTATTTCAAACGATCTCAAATCTTGCTTTGCGCGAGCTCTCTGATTTTTGTTTTCCCAAAATAATTCATTATCAGTTGCACCAGCCGAAGCGGTCCTTTTTCCATCCGCGACCTCATTTTACCTGTCGCTTTTGGTTGGAGCAACTTGTTTCAAGAAAGCATCTTGTGTGCTACTGCACCAATTATTTAATTTTGTTTGTGGGCTGATGTTTAAAATCAGGTATGTCGACGCTACTTGTTGATATTCATTTTAGTAACTTTCCGTTTTTTATTAGCTCTTTGACGTTATTCTTTCACGTAATTTTTCAACGCCACTCTTAAACGCCACTTTTGAACGCCGTTTTTGGGCGACTTCTTATGTGGGTTTCCTGATCGACGCCATGTCTGATGTCATAATTGACACTATAATTAATAGCCTGGGGCCCGCAACTCCTGCTGGAAACGGCCGCGAGGTCGATGCAGTTAACCTTGGACCAATTTATCGCCTGCCGGCAACGTTTTTTATCACTACCCAGGTTAGTCTTGTTTCAACGTTTGTTGATAACCACGTTCACCCATTTACTGGCTGAATCGATCTTAAAGACGCTTCAGATTTATACTTTACAAATTTAAACTCCGTTAACATGTAATGTATTAATTGTTCCGATTTACAATTTACAAATTTAAAACTACGCTTTATAAATTTAAAACGTAATGTATTAATTGTTCCCTAATTTACAATTCACAAATTTAAAGTTTTGCTTAATGAATACGTATTAAGAATTTTGTAAAAAGTGCTTTCACGCCATTTTATTATCATTACCGAGATAACGATTAATACATATGACAGTGGTAAGCTTATCCCTTCATGGAGTTGTGATCACATTCAATCCAAGAGCCCAAAAGAGGTTCACATATTTTTGCTGTGCATGTTGCATTTTCAGCATATGTAATATATTGTTTTCAAATAATTTAATACTGTGACAAACAATTTAAGGACTGAATACCGATGTTGCAAGCAATTATTAATTGTTGATTTAATAAACTTACTTGTTTGCTACGATTTTATTTATCTTTTGTTGGAATCTGTGAGTTCTGGCGCCCTGTGTTTTTTATAAAGAGCTTGCAGTAGTACAGCTGATGATACAAATCTGCGACCCAAGTCCACCGAGATTAAGCTAGCTAGGTCATTACGGTGAGTACAAACATTGCAGAGCTACCGTGGTGTATAAATGATAAGGGGGTTGATCTGCGATTACATTACCATTGATTATTATTAGCGATCGATCTCAGGCTGGCTTCTTTATTGTTTCATATTCAGCAAGTTGGAATTAAAATTGATGGAATGCAAAAGTGCATCTAAATAAATGATATAAGAAGGCCTTGGTCTGTTTCCAAGTACGGCGATCAAGAGCGCAAAAATTGTTGTCTAGTTGTGATAAAAGCAGGAGACAATACGAACTGTTGCCTAGCCAAGAGTGCAAGAAACGATAAAATTTGTTGGCTAGCCAAAAGTGCAGGAGACGAAATAATAATAAATAATTGTGCGATTATAGAAGGAATGCTGGATGATGAACAGTGTTCGATTTGCGTTCTTTAATGAAATGAACTATGTAGGAATATACTGTACTTTAGTTAGCTGTAAGCCATCTGTATAATATTTTAAGGTAAAATTCGTAGGAAAAATGTCATATTTAAATTACAACAAGCGGATGTTTAGAAACGTGCCTTTCGTTTGGGAAGCTGGAGATATTTCAATCTCACGAATAGATTAGAGTAAGTTTATGCAGGGTTTACTTCATCAACCGAAATATTGAGTGATGTATATGACCGGTACGTGATTAGAAGAAGCAGCGGTTGCAACTCGATCATAAAAGTTATTTGCAGCTGGGACCAAATGCTTTTAGTAGAATTTTAATCCTTTATAGCGGTAATTTCCAAAGGGTCCGAACAAACCACATTTCACCGTGGGAAAGCCTCAAACTTTTAAAATTCATAGAACTATTATGAACTATCACGTCCGTGTGTACGTGCCAAAATTCCAAAATTTAGACCAGCTCTGATAGGTTATTGCGAACTTTGTAAACGCCCACCGAGCTTTCTTGGTCAGAATAAACTTAGAATTAAGTTAGTTAATAAGAAGATGTAAATACGTAAAGTTAAGAAACAACGCTATTAAACTTAAGTGTTCTGTAAACGGCAGAAAAATAAATGCAAGTGTTTGTACTTAAGTGTTCTTATTAATCTCGCAACAGTAGCTTTGGTCTTCGTGTCCGAGTGTGTTTCAACTAAAAGGATTGCCAGTTACCCCGACTTTAGGCGTCTCGCAATAACAGATAGGGAATGATTACTTACAATATAAAGGCAGAACTATGGAAACAATAGAGAAAACTAAGGAGATAATAAATCAGAAAACAGGACAAGCTACGACATATTCCCATAAACTGATTGTGGACGAAACAGTGGGCTTTAAATCTAAATCTTATCCAATACCGTTTGCACAGCGTGAGAAAGTAAAACATGAGTTACAGAGGATGTTAGACGATAATGTCATAGAACATTCAAAAACGAACTTTGCTAATCCCATGGTAATGGTAAAAAAAGACGATGGTGGCCGTAGTTCATAAATAAGTTAATTAATAAAATGGATAATAGAATCAAAAGATGATTAACATTTCGACAATTTACCCATATTAAGATAGTATAGATTGGAATAAAATAGGTTAGTTTTAAACAAATGTTGGGCCACACTCATTAGGATAGGTTAGTTTCAATAAGGTATGGTGTAGTTAGAATAGGAATATATATATAGGATTAATTTGGGCACACAATGGTGTGCCAGCGTAAAGTAAAATAATAAATTAGCAGGAACCTAACCTTTTTCAACTGAGTCAAGCGCCTACCGACCTAGCGTTTAGAAAAATTGATATTGCAGATCGATAAGACATAAAAGAGAGCAAAATACAATTTTATTTGAATAAATAAAAATACAACCATCTGATCTTAAACAGTCTAAATGTATAAAAATTTAAATCTATAAATCTGTATAAATTTTATTATTAAATATTTGCCGATTACATTGCATTCATTTTAGTGACCGCAACTAGTGTAACTTTTACACTATATCTGCATTTTCACTGCTTGATACAAGGTTGCATAAAAACCACCCGAAACCGTCTAAGCATTTGGTTTGGCTTCGGAGAGATATTTCACCCACTACCACAACTTAACGTCCCTTAAATAGGCTAATTACAGTGTTCCTCTACATATATCCCACGGATATCAATATCAAACTGTCACGGCAAGGCTTCTCCAAACAGCTACATTCACGGAAGCATAACGTAGACATCATGCACTAGCTCTCTGCTTGGCAATCCCTAACCAACTTCTGGTATACTCCCGGTGAGAGAAGAACTTGGACACACCGATGTCCTCACCAGTCATATCCTTTTATTCTCCAGTAAAAACCCTCTTACCGAGCTAGTAATGTTAGATACTATTGTTATCTTCTTCCAGTTTTGTTGTATTTGTGACTTAATACAACATATTTGAAATATCAAATTTATTTTTATCTCTATTTGTTTACAATTTTATTTTTACATATGACACTTAGTAACAATTAACTCATAATTAATTTATACTATCTTGATGAAATTCTCAACAAGTTTATTAGAAGTGCTTACCACTAACACGGTGTCGTCTGCGTAGCGAAAGTTACTAATAATAACACTTCCTAAGGATTGGATACCCTGATTTTTACGGTCCTTGGAATAATATATTCTTCATAGCCTGAAAGCTATTAAACTGAAACAATATGTATGGTTTCCTATTGACATAAACTGATCTTAAAGATAATAAACTAGTTGTAAATATCTATTATGCAGCTCGAGTGCAGGATTAAGACAGAGCTATTAGGGATGATAATGATTATATCAGGCTTTATGCAGTTTCTGAACCCCGACATCAATTACCCTGTCCAATCTACAAGTAATCCTTTAGAAAATATTAGATGTTCTTGATGGAGCAAATAAAAAGAAAATCGAAGTACGCTTAGCACAAAGCATACGCAATTAAATATTCTGCAGTGAGGTAAAGATTTAGCAATGGTTATTGAAGAATCCAAAGAAAAATCATATTATTTATTTATTTGCAGGTCTCCATGGCAGCTGCGGCGAAAGCAAAGAAATGAACTGTCAGGCGGCATAGCGTGAGAACAGACACGTGATGCAGCCAGAAAATGAATTCAGGTCGTGAGCGGATGCTGTCGTCCGGAACGCCGCATTACTCGCGAACCATCAAAGTATATCTGCCCAATAAACGGCAAAAACTACATCTGCACTTCCTGCGACTTCCATATATTCTGAAGTGCACACGTTTTCACAGCAGGCAAACATATCAGAACTCTCAAGTAGGTTAAGTATTTTTCTTCGGGGCCTCAGGTTTTTCGTTTTAGCGACGGTGAAGTTTATTTGTTTTGAAATGGCGGATGCGAGATAAACCTCGCGAACGAATTTTAAGTTGCAATTTTATAATGTTTAAATCAAAATCAGCAGACATTTCTGCTAAAATGTTTCCAATGGAGCTATGTATTTTCAAGAAGCTGCTGAGTTTGAATGCAACGACTGCTGGTTTCCTCAATTATTGTGGATGAGCAGTAAATCAAATTATTTATTTAGTTACTTATTTATGACATGATGATGATGAATCAAAATTAAGTTGAAATTGCTAAGATTCTCAAGCCGGAACGAAAAAGACGAAATTCTCTTAAATATGCTAGGTTGCAGTTCTTGTGCTGCGGATATAACAAATTATAGACGGAAAGTGTTAATTGTTTCTAAAACATTGCAATTTCTTAATAAATGTTTTTATGGACTTCACGACATGTAGATAAAAAAGAAGCAATCTGGCAGAAGAATATTGGAATATTGCAAGTGTTTATGTGACATGTGATACTCACAGGTAATACGACTCACGAAAGAGATTGAAATCAACACTAATTCTGGTGACAAGTGACAAACCAAACGATTTTTTTTAAATTAAAGGAAAATTTCGATAAGCAGCAGGAAAAATATAATAAGTTAACTTGAAATGTATCGGCTATTAACATTTTCGGCAGGGAACAAGCCTTGGCTTAGCTTTGGCTTGTACTTGCCTACCTCAAATCTTCCTTGTAACTTAAGTTACTTAAAGTATGTGTATATAGACTTAACCACAGAGATCTGCACTTTAAATAAAACGATTTAACTCAACTTCCTTTCATCCAAATGCGTTTTGCTAAACCGTTACGTGGCCGTGACAGGCGATCAATTCGGAGACGTAGTTGAAGCGTATAAAAATTTATATCCGAGTTGCCTGGGTTTTTAAAAAAGAAAAGGGGGTAAAAAATAATATTCTTTTTTGTTATAGAATCGGTGACATGCGAAAAACAACTGTGCATTGAGAGTTTCGTGGTAAAAATGAGGTGAACCCGAGATTTCTAGTTCTTTCTAAATGGTATATTGATACTAACGAAGCATGCTTGAGGCAGGTTTTGAAAGCGGGTACCATTTTCCAAAGGTGTTAGCTCCAAGCCATGTTGACTGAGTAAGGAACTACGGAAATCGTTTCATAGTTTTTGCCTGTTAGTAAAGGGTATGTATAATTGTTTTGAAACTATCTGATCCTATTTTCGATATTAGATAGTATAGCGACAAGTTGTTGCGGGTTAAAACTACCATTACGACAACGCGCCAGCTTGTAACAGTACGACCAGGTATTTACAAAAAGCCACGATAAAACTAGACGACTAGCGCGTACAATAACTTACAAAATCGGGAATGTAACTCACATAGGACCGCTGCCCAGCCCATAACAAGAGTTGCCGACTAGACTAGAGCGAGGGGTGGTCTAACACGAAATAACACAAGGGCAACGGCCTAATAAACGGTAAACAGATCTAAAATAATAAGGCGCCATCAGAATTCCTTCACTATAAAAAGTACACAGGTAAACTCAGTGAGGAACAGTGGAAGCATATGAATTCACCTTTCAGCTTTAAGCTAGGCAGTAATCTGGTCAGCGAGCTGGTTCAGCACTATCGGACCTACCCTTCGAAAATCCACTTGATCCTCTTATACTGTAAAATACAATACGCAAATCGCATGCAAAATAACACAGAAAACCGCAGTTAAATTAACATGAAATGTATTGACAACATATTGGGGTATATATAAAAATGCACATACAAATATGACATGTGTTAGTACACGCCAGTTAGGTAAGTTGCGTAACGTCTAAAACTATTAAAAATATTCGGTAAACTGACTTCAACTAGAGCACTTACTAGAAAACGATATGAACATCAAACTATAATCAAGCAGCGGTAATAAAGAGTGAAATTAAACTATAGGTATAAAGTAGCGGTTGATACATGACAAGGCTACTGCATAAAGTTAAACAACACCCATATAAACTGGGGGTAAATGAATTGTAAATTACAGGTCACAACTATAATGTTTTGACAAATGCGTAAATACACAAAATAAAAGGTTACAACTGACGCACCGTTACCACGTTAGACGTTGATAATAAAACAGATTGTACCTTTAAAAAGCTTGGCTGGCTGCAAATTGTTGTCCTATGTTACTGCGACGGCTTCCGTTTCCAAATACTGCAGAAGGCATCAACGGGGTACTGCATCAACTCAAAGTAAAGAAGCGGCTGAACCAACCAGGGAGATGATATTCTCATAAGAGCGAAATGCGAAGCTGCACCACAAAATGGCAGAACGACAGCGATAGCTTTGCGAACATATGACAGACTGCTAGTGATTTCTCACAAAGAATTCGTTGAAACGACATATTATACGGGTTGCTGCCCTTCGACAACGAAAACTCTAATGCCTACAGTAAAAAACCTCGATCGGTCAGGCCTGCATGTGCTGTAATATGAGTTCAAAAACAAGGCGGAAGACTCAACTTGCGTTGTCCCATAAAATACGTTACTTGCCTCGAAGCGACGGGAGTCTAAGTTACACAAAAACAGTGGTATACGCACATCCTCAAAGAACAGACCGTTAGGCGATAATTAACACACAATGAACAAACAGCTGTCCGCAACCTGTTGGCCTCTTGCAACGCCGGATCGATTCTCTTCAAAAACGCGCGGCCAGCCCGCGATCGATAAAGTAGCGGGGCAGAAGAAGTTATGCTCACTCTCTCGGGCACGTGGCATCCGTCTCATAAATTGCTCGTCACAACATTCAGAAAAGCCAGTCGTACACGAGTCGATATTTGTATTCTAGCGCGCCGACAGATTGAGGGCGTTTTAGAACCGTGTCGGACAAATTAGAAGGAGTAAATCAGAAGCTTTCCATAAAGACTGCATTAAAGGAACTGCAAAGTATCCAAAGGGGATGATGATTTGGGGCTACATTTCAGCTAACGGACTGTTCATTTACTTATCTTATATTATAAGAGCCGATGCCACCGGCCGTCCAGACCGTAAGCACAAGTGGCGCCGGCACACGCTGCATGAAGGGCCTGCATACTACTACCACACGCGCGCTTGCTGTATCGGTTTCTATAAGCGCAGGTTTCTGTAAGCGCACATGCCAACCGTAAGCACGTGGCGCTGCCACACGCACCCAGACGTAGTCTGGCTACGCGTGTACTAGTTATGTATACGCTAGGACGTAAATAAGTTACTATTTTTTTTAATGACACGTCGTCTCTTTCAGAAAGTTAGTGTACTACTCTATTCGCATAGAAACTTATTTTTTTTATAAATACCGGGTGTAACAATTATAACGTGTTTTTCCATAAAATTTATAACACCCTGTGGGGTTCAACAGCTACAATATCAAGTTATAATTCAAAGCAAACTCTAGCCTTATCTTTTTATAACATTTTGTTTTTTGATACACTCTTTTATCTTAGCTACTGCAAGAGAAACACAATTGTATAGCATAACATGTTTTATTGACTTTAATTTGCATTAAATGCACTAAAGTAGCAGGCTATGGAAAAACAAAAAGAAACAGTAATGGTCATCAGGTAAATACAGCTATTTAAAAGCAGTAGTTGATAGAAGTGTGTTTTCGGCGTTAGTCCTTAAGGTTTTTGTTTGCAAAATCTTTAATTTTCTCAGTATGCAAATTGAAACACGAAATCTTATTGGCGAAGAATGTGCTCAAGCATTAGTTCTGTTTGAGGAAAGTTATAAGTTATTCTGGCCAGAGGTGGATATACTCGCTACTGAGACTTTCGTTTACCTTTTTTTCTTTACATTTTGTTTCTTTTTTTTTGTTGTTAAATTAGGTCTCCATAAACACATGTTATGCTATAAAATTGTGTTTCTTTTGCAGTAGCTAAGATAAAAGAGCGAATCACAAAACAAAATGTTATAAAAAGATAAGGCTAGACTTTGCTTTGAATTTTAACTTGATATTGTAGCTGTTGAACCCCACAGGGTGTTATAAATTTTATGGAAAAAACACGTTATAATTGTCACACCCGGTATGTATAAAAAAATAAGTTTCAATGCGAATAGAGTAGTACACTAACTTTCTGAAAGAGACGACGTGTCATTAAAAAAAAATCGTCCAAATCGAATAAGTGGTTTCGACAATGATTAACTTTAAACTTTTCGCTACTTCCTTTTGGTGCGTTAATTTATTGGAGAAGTGTATTAAAAGAAATAATTAATAATATAGAGGAAAGTCCTGACTCACTCACTGACTCCTCAACGCCCAGCCCAAACCCATGAACCCAAAAAGCTGAAATTTTGCACAGAGGTTTCCTTTATGATGCATACTATTATAGGAGTATGAAAGGATATTTTGAAATTCAACCCCTAAAGGGGTAAAATGGGGGTTCCAATTTTGTATGGTAAAATAATATTAAATAGACATTTCGACTTGAAACTTCGTAGGAGTTATAAGCAAACACGTATTTCGTGATTTTTCGAAAATCAACCCCTTAGAGGGTGAAATGGAGTAAATAGGCCTAAACATCGATATGAGTGTCGTTATTGGGTTTTTTTGGTACGTTGATTGCGAAAATTTATATTTAAGTCCAAGACGGTGAACATGATAAAACTAAAACCCTATAGTGGTGAAAGGGGGTTTCAGAGACAAATTATTTCTGGGCAAAACAATGTTTGCCGGGTCAGCTAGTAACTAATATTTTTATAAAAGTTTTATATGTTGAGGCTGGTAACAGTCAAAGCACATAAAGCCATTCTTATTGCGAATAACATATACAATGATATTTTCAAACGAATACTTATACTGCAATAAGTCACAAAATTAGAAAGGAAATAATTTAGTAGAAATGTAAAAAATCAAGATTGAGGCAGAATTATGATAGGTTGTAAATAATTTTTCCATGATTATGATGGACGAAAATCACAAGTAATAATTAAACTATATTGTTGAAATGTTTGATTTTGGTATCTTATATTATTAGGCAGTTAAAGTAGCAACTGTGGCAACTTTATATGCCTAATCAGTTAAACTACCATATTTACCTTTGATTAAAATTTTAATTAATGCCTCCACTTTGCGTATCAGGTTACATAACTTGTCACTTTCATGGTGCTTAAAAATAAACATATTTTATTTAGATTAACAAAATATGAAAATTTACAATAACTTTTTAAAGTCTGATGACTTTCTAGTTTCTGAAATTGTTTTTAGATGTGAAGCTAAGATAAATACATAAAATACAATAAAAAAAATAACAGTTCACTAATAAAATAAATGGTAACATAATACAATATAGATTCTTCTAACGGTTGACAACCTAAATTGTGAGATGGTTCAGATGATATATTAGAACCGGATTTACTGCTGTCGTCTATTGTAATAATTATTTCTTCTCTGTTATCCATATTGTATTCCCACTTCTGTTTGTCGACACTGCACATATATTCTTTCATTCTTACGCACCCACACTTCCAAATTTATTTTCTGCAAAAGTTTTTACATCGCCTAATTGGAATGTTGTATTATTTGCAACAACATTGTTCTTTACTGACACCCATATTTCCCAATCGGGTTTAGTTCTGGATGATAAGGGAACAATCGTATGAGTACGTATGACAATGTTCGGCTAATAATTTCTCAATCACATAACTTGTTACCGTTACGGCGACGAAAAAGAAGCAAGCAAAGGCCAACGGCTTCTCAGCCGGAGCTGGTCATGGGTAAAATAAAAGACTCATAAGCTTTAGCTGAAAAATAAAAATATGGGCGCCAAGTAGCTAGTAACCCAGCACTTTGCTAAACAAAAGATACACTACGGAAGGCGCTACTAACCAAACCTGAAAATATAAAAGGTAACGGCAAAGGCACAAATCATATACGCAGAATAGGTCAAGGTAGTATAATTGCTGCAAACAGAAATACAATAGACAATTAAAATATACACACAAACTATACGGCAAGCCAAATCATATCACAAAATCTCAATAGGGAGATCATATCACAGTTCAATAAATATCAAGGGTGGCTTGAGGCTAAACTCACCACAGTACAACCAGTTACATATACAAGGGCATCAAGCGAAGTTAGCGGGCGGGCCCAGAATTAATAAAATTTCACACAATATGTATATAGTGCTAATTAACAGTATTAAAAAAAGATTACAAGATTGATGTTAGATTTGGCCAAATGCATTACTAAATAAGCACTTAAAAAGAGCTCGAAAACATCGTGGCTCCGGCGTAATGATTAAATTGAAAGGTAAATTTAATAGGTAGGTTGAATTTAACTGAACACCCTGTATGCAAGGTTCCTCTCGTAATTAAATAATGATCAAATCAGATTAGCGTCGCCGCGGACCGACAAGATCTTGCGATGGTACCACGAAGCGATTTCGCGAACAATGCAATGTACTCTGCATTAAAACGGCCGAGGTGCGAGCATTAACAATAATTGCTTGAAAGTTGGGCAAGTAGTCTAATTCAACGGTGTAATAAATAACACTTAAAATCTGAAAGGATTAACCTTCGTGCACTTGGCTTCACAATGCGAATATAATACCTTTACACAATATTCCGCACAAGGCGGTACAAAACAACTCCGGTAAAATTTAGCCCGAATCCAGAGATATTTTCGCCTAAATGACCTAATCGGCTACTTACTGTGCAGAAGAACTACTGCTAAAACTGATTTGCTGAAGGCAAACTCAATCATATTCATGTAGGTGAGTTCATAGCTTTAAAAAAACACACAATATAACAAACGAGTCTATCGAGCACCTTGAAGCGTTGCCACGCAAACGGCCCAAGGGGGCACCTGATTCCCGAGAGTTCGAAACGGAAATATTAATCTGACAGACTTTTGGCAGTGGACTTCTCTTCCGCTGCAGATGTTAAAAACAGGGGAGGCCTAAGGACTACGAGGAGGCCAAGCCATCACCAGGTAGCTGAGGGGGGGCCACAGTCAGCGAAACTCGTCACCAGGCTGGTGGCTTCGTGGCCATACGGCAATAGCTGCGTTAGCTCGGTAGCCTCGCTCCCAACGAGGGGAATTCGACAGGCATGCTACCGTCGAGTAAAAGCTGAAAGGCAAATAGCCATGGAGGTACACCGAATAAGTCCAAATTATTCACCTTACCCGTTTCAGGTTTCTACGGCTGTGCAACGCCAAAGTGAAAACATGTGCCTTGCTAGACCGAATGCAACTCACAAAGCCCAATTCCGAACTTCCATGGAGTTCAGGACACAAAACGGCACAATTCCAAATTAGGATGCTAACGAAAAATCCTGGTTAAGGTACGCCATCAAAACATAAATTTTGAAGCACCTAGCTCTTGCAGCACAGGATGGCGGAATGACAAGATGGTTTCCAAAAACTGATAAACCAAAAATCCAATTTTGGGAGAAAGGGAAAATGTAACTTGAAATGCATGAGGTGAAGCCTACACTGCAGGGGCATTTGGACCCATAATATCGACCGAATGGCTTACTTAGCTTGCAATAAAAATATCAGACGATCTGAATGCTCAAAGATAATGCAGGGAAAATCATACCTAAAGAAAGACATGGTAAAAAGTTAACTTTAACCGAGATTAGGGCAAATAATTAGGCGAATAGCTAAAAATGAATTTTGAACCGTAACAAACTTTCATGTGTAGCTTTCTGTAGTAATTTTCTTTTGCCATATAATTGTTTTTTTTTTCATTTAGCTTAATATTAATGTTTCTTACTTATAACCACTTTTGCATGTCTGCTTTTTCCAAACCCACTTTATATACCAATTGTCTAAAGGAATGGAAGTAACTACTCAGTGAAATTAACATCCCCCTTCATTTTGTACGACTTCGAATACAGCTTTCATTGTAGGTCTCTTTTTATGGCAAAGTTATAGATCACACTTCGGATTACTTCTTCTTCATATTGATCGACTGGTGAGGTGGGGCTAGGCCTAGTAATTTGTTTTTGGAGTAATAAATCTTCTTTCGTCAATTTGTTAGGCTCCGTTAACAGTTCGCTTAACTGTATTTAGGCCAACATCGGTTGCTTTAGTCACCCATTCTTGCAAACGACTTAACGAAATTGCAAGAATCCCACTTAATTTTTCTTTCATAAATTTGTTGTCGCTATAGATTCTTTAACGTCCTTGACTACGAATTAGTTTCTTACTGTTACCCATAATGCAGGTAGCTCTATGAATAGTTAACATTTCCTTGAGAGACTACTTTACGAGTTAATATTTTATACTTACATGTAACTGTAGAAACAGCCGTAGAAATGCACAATTTAGTCCTTTGAAAATGATTGAATGCTGAAACTACAAATAAAACGCTACAAACTTTAACCAAATCACGGAACTATGTTTTGGTTTCGACGCAACAGCCGATAATGAGATTTAGGAAGAGCGAGACCACAGTCCTAAACAATTTCAATTACAAGTGCACAAATACAAGGCTTGCTCTTTAAGTTGATCCAAACTTCTATTTGCATCATAACCTCAAAAAGTTATTTAATGTCAATTAAAATTAGTTCTAATTATAAGGGTCGCCAAATTTGTAACTTTTATTAATTATAATTAAAATATTATCCAGTGACCTTTGTAATATGTTATACGGCTTGCTTGCTCTACTCTATTTGTTCGGTGAGTCAAGTATAGTCGAAAATTTGGTGTTAAGAGGTGTAATATATAATGGTAGGGGCTTCCGGGTTATGCCATGGTCGTCGATTTGAAGTTGAAGTTTCGTTGCTTATGCTGTCAGCTTCTTCAGAAGTTTTCGAAAGACTGATGTTGGGGCCGTTTGTTCCTGGTTATATACCGAGAAGTCGTTACGGTTGGCTGCTCATGTAGATCTTGTATGCTATTAGGACCTGTAATTTTTTCGCTTGGTTGCTCACGTGAAACTTGTTTATGGACGGATTAATTTTGCAGAGCTATCTTGCATGTGTTGTTGAGGCGGTAGCCGTGTTCTCGGTTGAAATTGTTTGGATTTTTAATAATTTCTAGGGATTCCCGAATAACACAAGGAAAATAGTCCTGGCTAGTATGTTTACGGAATTGTAATTTATTCTATGACCTACTGGTTGTAATACGTGTTCTGAGATGGCTGATTTGTGTGTGTTTTTATTTGACATTGGATGTTTCTTTCCGTTTGTCCGATGTAACATTTGCCACAAGAACATTGGAGCTGGTAAATGCCTTTTGCCTGGAGTCTGGCCAAAGAATTTTTGTTGGAGGAGATTAATTGTTCGACCTTTGTTATTGTAACAAACTTGAAAGTGGAAACGCGCGCTGCACGATCTGTCGTGTAGTTCGCGCACCGCAGCGAGCCTTCAGCCATGGGCACTCTAAAGCGCAAGTAAGGTAAAGCGCGAAGATTAAACGCTCTTAATTTCTGATTAAAGGTTCAACAGCGATTAATTAGGAGCGAAACGTTACAATCCAGCAGTTTGCTATTAAAAAAGGTGGTTTGCGAAGGCGCTAACTAATCCCTGCAAAAGGGAGATAACGGCAGACACAAAAAAATTTGAAGGCATAAACGTCGAGGCAGTATAATAATAACGACAATAAGCACTTGGTAGTACATATATACAAAGCACAACAATAACAGACCAAATATCACAGTAAATATCTCAATAGTGGGAAAATAACCCAGGTAAGAGAGTCGTTTTAAAAGTCAAATACAAAAGTCAAAAGTTATGAATAATTTTTTATTTTTTTTTATTTATTTTTTTTTATTTTATTCTGTACTCCGTCAACAGCCGTTAGGCCAATTATAGGCGTCACTGTACATTTTATGGGGACTTCCAACCCCACTAACGACTATCACGATCTTATTATGATATCCGGGACCAATTTTTTTCCGTGATAGCCGTACCACAAGGTGCCGGGAAAAGCAGCCGTGGAACTCCCATCCAAGTTCTGACCAGAGAGAGCGTTGCTTAACTCTGCTGATCGAACGTGGACGCTTGCTCAAGCTACACTACCCGGGACCTTGAATAATTAGCATAAAACAGTAATACCACAAAAATATAAGTTTAATGTAAATTTTGCAATTTCCATTACCGGTAGATTACTCGGTAAAAGCGATTGACAGCGATAATTTTATTAAAGGTTAACTTTTGGACTTCGTGCTGAATTTGACCCTAAACCTACATATGCAAGAACATTCACATGTACATAATAATTAACAGAATTGTCCTACAGACCCTTAGATCTTGATCCAGATTAGGGCATTATACCGGGTGGCCAAAAATATCTGATATCACATTACCTTTGGAATCAACACCGCTTTATTAAAGTGATGAATCCAACTAAACTAAATGTCATCACAACTAAAATTCCTATCTGTCGAAAATTATTACAGATTGCAATAAGTAATGGAGTTAGAACAGGATATTTTTATAATCGAGTCGTAGGCTAAACTGCAGAATCTGGGGCACATTCCCCTCCTCTTATTGCATTTTATTACATTATATAGGTACCAATACTTATCGTAATTGAAATATAATGCTAACCAACATTTATAAGTATCTAATTCCATGGCTAACGGGATCTCAGATATTTAGGGCCACCCGTACATGCTCAGTAATTATTTAATATCCTCATTAATTTCGATGCGTTGGATAAAGCGAATTAATTAATGCAATCTATTGCAGGTAGGGGAAGTGATTAACTGTAACTCTAAAAGATTAAGTTTAACTCAACTGAACGTTCGGTCATTAGCATGAAGTGAATACCCAAATCTTAAATGCCAAAGTGTATGCAAAATTGCTACACAAAAAGTCAAAATTAGAAACAATAACAACCTGGATTGTACGTGAGACATCCCAAAATTTTAATTCAAAACTATCTAAGCATACAGTGATTCGAGAGCTACAAAATAATTTTAATTAATATACACTACACAGGTTAGCTCTATATTATACTGCATTTACGTAATAATGAAGCCTGTCTGGTATTCGAGGAACACAATAAGACTAACGTAAAACACTATTACATATTTAAAATAATCGCATATTGCAGGTTATGTTGAGGTCGCAGCTATTTCGTGCCTTAATGCAAGCGGCTAGGTCAATTAAAGACAAATCTGTTACTATAAGGTAGAAAGTAGGCGCATCAAAAGCTAGCTACAAGCCAAAAAGCGGCCTAGTGCATTCTGGAGTTTCTAGGCAGCTCGCCCGTCCAAGCAAAAAAATGGGACGATCAGTTATTACTTGAGTAATTGTAGAATAACCCTCGCTTGGAAACCGTCCTAAATATCGAAATCCGTATGCAAAGCTTAACTAGAAGATGCATACTTACCAAAGCTGTTTACGGCCGCTTTTGAAGAAAACAACGCCGCTAGTGGTTTTTATTTGTTTACACAGGAGCAGTCTTGGGCTGCTTCTTTAATTTTAGATACTGCATAGACGCTCCGTGAAAAATCCGTAATCGGGATATTCGAATGTTTGCCAGCTAGACTATTCAGGAAAGCCAAGCGAGCGTGTTTCGACCAGGAAAGTCTTGCAGGTGCCTTATCTCTAATGTCAGGTGCTTTATGCGATAAACTTGAATTCCTTTGTTACATTACTTAAATATTAGGTGATCCGAAAGAAGATGCGAATTTTTAGAACGCACTAATAAACCGGGGTGTTACACGTACTATAAAAGGAGCTGTAAGTGGAGCGCAACAAAATCAAAACACATAATACAAAAAGAAGGCCTACCGTAGGATGTTCTGCTACGTCTGCCGAAATGGTAACATGTGCTACCTCAGGTAAAAGTCAGAATATGTCTGATATTGAAGATATCACGAAAATAGTGTTTTCTGGAACTCCATCAAATTTTCCACGAAATAAATCACACACAAAAGTGAGCCCCTAATTCAGGATGGAAACGAAAATTCCCAAATAAAAATGGAACACTTGACTTCAGAAATGCAGTTTACTTGCTATAATAATAATAATAATAATAATAATAATAATTTATTTCCATTAGACAAGTACGTGTATCGGAAACGTCAACAGGTTAAACAAAAGAAACACCACAAAAGAAGTGGCAGGTAACAAAGATGTTAAACTAAGTTAAACTATGCTGGAGAAATTCTTCAACCGAATAAAAAGTAATACCTAACAATAAACATTTTAGTCTCTTTTAAAAAAAAATTAATGACTCAATGCTTTTAATATTTTCAGGAAGATGATTGTATATCTTAATTTGTAATATATATGAACTATTTGCACTGAGAGCAAGAGCATGCTTAGGCAGAATCAGTACATTACCATACCGTAAGTTATAATTACTGTTATCACTATTTTTTTTAAAATTTGACAACTTGTTTTTAACAGACATTACGGATTTGTAGGTGAATAGAGAAGTAACAGTCAATATTCCTAAGGTACAGAACGATTGTCGACATGACTCTCGCTGCTTCAGCTTCAAGATAATCTTGATAATACGTTTTTGAATTTTTAGGACATCCTTTATGTTTCTGGAATTTCCCCAGCAGACGATACCGTACGAAATTATACTAAAAACATATGCATTATAATAGGATAACAATACTGCCCTATCTACACAATTCCTAAGTTTCCAAAAAAACAAAACACTGCGTCGATAAAGCCTTTAGAACTTTATTTATATGACTATTCCATGTCATGTTATAGTCTAAATGCTGCCTCAAGAAGCGTATAGTTTTGTTATTTCTTAAGCTTTTACCATTCAGCTCTATTAGGTGGCTATATGAAAATTCTCTAGTTGAAAAAGAAATCACTTCAGTTTTCTCAAAATTTAGAATAAGGCCAGTGCATTTTGGTAACACACGTAGTAGCTGAAGTAGTCAATTCCTGTATGCTATCAGCCGACAGGATGATTGAAGTATCATAGGCAAACATGGTAACTAATCCCGTATCTAGAGATTCAACTAAATCATTTAAAAATATAATGAAGAGCAGGGGCCCAAGAACACTGCTTTGGGGTACCCCTGCTTTAACTTGAAGTAGATTTGAATGGTGCTCTTCATTTTTGTCGTTCTTTGATACAACTTTTTGAGTGCGCTCTAATAAATACGTAGCTATCCATGTAAGTGCCAAGCCAGCGATACGATAGTATGTAGTTTTTCCAATAAAATGGTGTGAGACACCGTGTCAAATGCATGTCGAAGATCGAAATAAATAACAGCAAGTTTTTTATTTTCCTCTAGATTTTGAGTTATATAATTATTTGTCGATAACAATGCCAGTTCTGTTGATAGGTGAGGACGGAAACCGCATTGGCGCTCGGATAAGACTTGATTTTCGTTAACATGCTTAAGCAGTCTCTTATGGAATGCTTTTTATTAACTTTGGAGAAGACAGATAAAAGCGAGATTGCTCTATAGCAGTGGTCGCCAACCTGTCGATCGCGAGCTACCGGTAGCTCGCGGGGGCAATTCTGGTAGCTCTCACAAAGAAAATACAAAATCAGAGAAGCTTCCTAAAATTCCACAAAAAAATCTAATTGTCATAATATTAAACATAAACAGCGGCAACGTTGCGGCGAGCGATCTGCCGCTGACGCCATCAAGCTAGAATCGGCTAGAATCGGCTAGAACCGACCAGCCGGACCAGTGCGTTAGTGTTCGAGAACGATCTGGATTGCTTTGAACGGGATAAATACGCACGGCGCGGCGACATTGCGCTTAGTTTAAAACTGAACGCGTAACCAACGTCCAGCGGTTGGGTTAGTAGTGAACAACAAAAAATAATATTATGGCAAGCAGTTGTAAGAAGGTAAAGACATACCACTTTCATTCGGAATGGGAAGAACAATACTTTTTTACAGAAGTTAAAGATAAAAATGTGTGTTTGTTATGTAATACTTCGGTCTCCGTTGCTAAAAAAGGAAATATTGAGAGACATCATAAAACTGTACATTCTAATTTTGAAAAATCATTCCCACTAGATTCTGCCGCCAGGAAGGAGAAACTGAAACAGTTAAAAAAGCAGTTAATTGGACAACAATCAATATTTTTAAGAACAATCGACAAAAATAAGGCTGCAACTGAAGCATCGTACCGTGTGTCCCAGATAATTGCACAAAAAAAGAAACCTTATGAAGACGGGGAAATGATAAAACAGGCGTTTTTAGAAGCTGCTGACTCGTTATTTGCCAACTTTAGAAACAAAGACGAGATAGTTTCAGCTATAAAATCTATGCAACTTTCTGCTAATACAGTGATGAGACGTGTAGAAGTAATGAGCAATGATATTTTTTTACAGTTAAGAACTGACTTAGATAACTGTGTTTAGTTTTCACTTCAACTGGATGAATCAACAGATGTCGTTGACACTGTCCAGATGGCCGTGTTCGTCAGGATGGTTTTTAGTGATTTTACGATTAAAGAAGATCTTTTGAAGTTTATTCCACTGAAAGGACACACTACTGGACAGGAGTTGTTTTCTCATTTAAAAAATATTATTTCTTCCGAGAAAATTCCAATATCGAAAATGGTAGGCTTGACAACCGATGGCGCTCCAGCTATGGTGGGTTTTGATAAGGGTCTGGTGGCGTTATGTCGTAAAGATGAAACTTTTCCGCAATTTCTCTCTTACCCCTGCATTATCCATCAGGAAGCATTATGTGGAAATTTCCTGAAACTAAACAACGTTATGAAACTGGTGGTAAAAATTGTGAACAAGATTAGAGCTCAAGCGTTACAAAGAAGATTATTCAAAACCTTGGCCGATGAAGTTGACTGTCAATACGGGGACCTACTCCTTCACTCTGAAGTCCGATGGTTAAGTAGAGGACGGGTGCTGAAACGTTTTAATGATGTCCTATCTGGCATAGTTCAATTTTTCAAAAAACGCGATGAACCGACTCCGGAACTAGAAAATTCAATCTGGCTTAGAGATTTTGGTTTTCTCGTGGACATTACCGAGAAATTAAACGAACTTAATTTGCAGCTTCAGGGGAGAGACAAAGAACTAGCAGAAATGATTTCTGATATAAAAGCATTTATCAAAAAGCTGGAGTTTTGGGAACAAAACCTAATTAACAGCGATGCCAAGCATTTTCCTATTCTTTCAGAAAAAAATATCTCAAAATCCATTAGAACCCTATGACAGCAAATATCATGTAGAAACAGTTTCTACCCTGAAGAATAACTTCAAAAATCGTTTTAAGGATTTCAACGAAATGGCTTTAGTAGCGCAGTTTGTTGTTTCACCCTTTATGGAAATTGATATCCAACAGTTTGCAACTTGTGTTATGCAGAACTTTGGCGAAGACATCGCTGCAACAGAAATGGAAGTAATTGATTTTCAAAATGATTTAGCCTTAAAATCGTTAGTCTCAAGTACCAAATGTATCTGGCCTATTGTAAGTAAAGACAAATATTCAGTTCTATGCCGTGTTGCCTTGAAAGTGAAAGCATTATTCAGTTCAACCTATTTGTGTGAATCTTCTTTTTCCAATATGAAGTTTATTAAGAACAAATATCGCAATCGACTTACAGATGAACATTTGGATAATTGTATTCGAATGGCTGTATCAAATTATACTGCAAACATTAAAAAAATTATCGATGAGTCTGAGTGTCAGCCTTCTCATTGAACGTGCTTTTTTATTTTTCAACGTTTATGTTTATGATAGTGCGTTACTTTTTTGTTGTTATTATTAACTATTTTTAAATCTTACGTGACATGCCGTTGTGGCTGGATAAAAGTTTGTGTTTATTTTTCAAACAACTTCGTTTGGTAGGTAGGAATGTAGTTATTATTAGTACCTATGTATTATGTATTACCAGTTAAATAAATAGTAAAATAAATACATATAATGATAAATTAACTGTGGATTATTTCATTTACGTTGCGTTACGTGGCTTCCGTGTGGGTAGCTCGCTGTTTATTCCAAAATTAACAAGTAGCTCAACACATTGAAGAGGTTGGCGACCACTGCTCTATAGTTTTCAATTTTCGTGTTATCGTTTTTTTTTATATATAGGTTTTACGAGGGCAGTTTTGAGGTAGGAAGGAAAAACACCTTCATTAAACGATTCGTTAATGAGCTCCGTAAGCACGTGAACGACAAGATCGGCAACAATACCCAGCACAAATCATGGGATTCAGTCATTATCCGCTGACCTTTTACGACTAACAATTTTAACAATTTCATAGATTTCTGGTATAGAAACTGGATCCAGTCTAAGTGAGGGATAAGTCTGCGTTTTGTTAATATTAGCATATTTTGGTGGAGTTGCAATCATACTTGAGTTGACAAAAAAGTCATTAAAAGCATTAGCTGCATCACTAAAATTTTCTAAAGGTGTACCTGGTTTATCATAACATTTTTTAGGGTAATTATTATGTTTTTTCTATAGCACATGTTAAAGTGTGCTTTTATCAACTCAAAACAAACGGTCAAGTTTTACTTTAACAGCAAGGGTAGATAAAGTAGGACTGTAACATCAAGGATAGATAAAGTAATTTAATTTTCTAACTTTTGTTTAAATTAAATATGACAGCTTCGTATTATCGTAGCAACCCAATCCAGCTACTGACATTTTGAAATGTGATTGACTGTAGTTATTTTCTTTTGAAATTGTTAAAGTTCTTGCTATAGAAAAAAATATTGTATTATACACGACGATAAAGTTATTTCTTTCCACTCTTGAATCATTAACGTTTCGACTTCATCTCGACGTTAAACGATTCACTCGTGGATAAAATTTAACTTTATCGTCTTGTATAATAAATTACTATTATTCAGTGCAACTTCACCTTTAATAGCATTCCATACAGCTCTAGATTTATTGTCAGAATTTGCAAAAATCTTACTATTAAAGGATTGTTTAGCTTTATTAATTGTGTATTTGTGCTTTTTAAGCATCAATTTGTACAACATTAATAGCTGGACATTACTGTTGAGTTTGCATTCCTTATAAAGGTGACGAAGAAACTCACCCTATTGAATTAAATCTGTTGTAATCCAAAGCTTTCTGGATTTAAAGTTAGATTTTTGCGAAACAGCTCTTTGGAGTGGAAAAGTCTTGTCCACCAAATGTTTGAATATTTTAATAAATTTGGTAAATTTGGCATCAGCATCCCTAGCAGAATACATCTCGGCCCGCTGTTCATTAGCAAGCAAATATTTAAATGTTGCTACATTGATTTCATTCTTGTAATTTCGTATATAATGAATCGAATCTAAGCTTTTTTCAGCAAAATAGAAACGAACAGAGACACATTGCGAAAAATGATTCGTAAAACTACGAGGAATTAAATTTTTCTGAGTAATGCTGTGAACATTAGTAAAAATTTTGTCAATAATGCTTTTACCGTTACCCTGTACGTAGGTATAGTCATGAATACATTGAATGAAACCATATGATGTAACTAAATTTACGACTTTAGTACATTCCATACTTTTAAGTTATTAAAGTCACCACATATAAACATTGTGAACATTCACAGTTTCAACAAGTTGCTCCAAGCTGTCTTTAAATATATGAGATACAGTTCTCGTAGGCCTGTAGATGCAAACTATTTTTATACGAGTACTGTCAACGAAGATTTCGGTATGAGCATATTCAAAATAGTGTTCTACCGAGGGTACGCTAATTATTTTACCTTTGAAGATAATATCTTCTCGTATAAAAATCGCTGATCCACCACATTTACTATTATTACGACAATAAGTAGCTGCCAGTTGGTACGAATTTATTTTAATGTGCACTATTTCAGTCTCAGTACAATTCGTTTCAGTCAAACAAACTATTTCGGGAAACTGAAGCGAGTACAACAGCATGTAAAGCTGTGAAGTTTTATAACGTCGACTATTGACGTTTGCATGGAATATCTTTAATTCTTTTTTATTTGAGAACGAAGACACAAAATTGGAGTTAATCACTAAGTTACCTGCACCGTTGTTTTTTTCTTCAACACTAAAAAACGCTGGACACAAGCTCCAAAGCGCCACATCTACGGACTTCTTGCTTTCTGTAGGTGTTGTTCGAAAAGAGTAACCCTAAACGAAGAATAAGTATTGGGATACTTTGATTTCAGAGGCTCGCAGGTTGCTTCGACAAAATGCTCCTGTACAATTTTGGTAAGTTGGGCACCAGTGGTTTTTGAATCTAGCCGATATACAGTCCGTAGTTTTGGGAACTCCTTTAATATTCATTTGCCCTTCTCGGTTGCTACCAGTGATAACATTTCATTTACGTGGGCGTTTGACCACCTCGCTCCACTATTCACATTTATCGGCAGTTAACGATGATGACGAAGATTGCGGCAGTTGTGTCGATTTGGTCTTTTTGTGGGTGTCGTCTTTAGTCAAGTTAATATATTTACCAAATTTCACTCTTTGTTCCGCATGCAGGAGTTCACTGGATACATCTTGGTGTGTAATCGTATTAGGTGTAACACCTTTTACAGTAGATTTATATGGTTTATTAGTGTTCCCAATTTCTTTCTTATTTGTATTTAAAACCATATTTTCTTGTTATCAAGCGTTGGGTTCGTAGATATTTTATTTACCTGCTCGCCACATAAATCGGCCTTGACTTCACGATTTGAAAGTTAGTGTATTTGCATATACAATAGGTCAATTTTATCCCGTAGATCTTGGTTTAGTAGGTCCTTCTGTTTAACCACGTAGATAGAAATACGTTTGTCCACCTTTTTTTCTGAATCAGGTAAGAGATGGATTGCGTCAAAAAATGCTAGATCACTATCTTCATTTTTACTAATTTCACAACATTGCATTGTATTGTCATCTCTATCGCCGATGAATCTAACATTATTACTCAACTTTGGCACAGCTGGTATGGTAAAAATTACTGCAGTTTATACATTTTAAGCCATTTACTACATTTTTATAGCACCTTTTACAAGACCCGCTATCAGAGGCATGACCGTCGCCCGCCATGGCCAATATCTCAATATCTATGATTCCTGATTCAGCACAAATTGGGAAATGGTAGAAATGATAAGCTGCACCCAAAAGTTTTGAAAATCTTTAGAAATCTAGGATAGGCAACCAGAATGCCTTGGAGGTCGAAACGTTATATTGATATATGAAACTTGATTTATAGTTTAAATTATATTTTAGATACTATTTGGTTTATCAAAGATAAGGCAATTAAATATGTAAGTACTTATAAATGACCTTTGACTTTAAAAATTCATTAAATACCTTGATAAAGGAGATAGGTGGCTCCTGCATTGGAAGGGGTGGTCAGATATTATTTAAACAATGCATTTCCAAATCGTTAGATTAGCAGAAGTGGTGTCATAGACTGGCTAGCCATATTCACCGTTTTGGCACCTTGCGATTTTTTTTCTGTGGGACCCCCTTAACTTTCGCAATACCAACCTAGAGACATTTTGTGCCCAGTATTTCCCTTTTCTAATTATGGTCTACTTCTCGGTAGAATAATATTTCGAAAAAAATAGTGTCCGACATGCATACAACTAAAAAGAACGTCTGCTTAGATTTGTAAAAATATTGCAAGATTAAGTTTTATTTCTGTTAGATGAGGCTGGACATCGTCGTCACAGTTGCCACCAAGGAATTTCCTGCAAGAACAGCAATCATTTGTTCTCACTCTCAAAAATATGTATGTGGTAAACGTTTCCAGAAGGTAATCGTGTGTGACGCGTGAAATGGTAGATCAGAGGAGAGTGAGCTGACAAACGTACCTTCTATAAGACTATTTTGGTGTAATATACATTTTTTTTTATTAACTCCAAGACTATTTACAATCTGTCCGAGGACAATAAGTAAATGAAATAACAAATATTTAACATAAATACATAACATGTAGGCAGGTCATCCATTGATTCGTGCCTATATAAACTGCATCTTAATAAGACTTATTTTAGTTGATTGACACTACTAATGATTGTTCGAGACTGCTACACGGTATTAAAATCTAGTAACTATGTCCAATGGCTTAAATCGCTTAAGTCTGCGCGTATCATCCTGTTCGGCAAGGAGCCTGTGGGCTAACTGATTAGGATGCACTGTTAATTTTACAGGATACGATGCACTACACTGTTTAGCTACCTCTTTTACGGTAGGTATTTTTAGGTCACTTCTAAGAATGTTGTTGGTTACGTACCACGGGGCGTTAGTGATTTGGCGTAGTACCTTTGATTGAAATCGTTCTAGTATTTCTATGTTGGAGTTTGCAGCTGAACCCCATAACTGTAATCCATAACTCCATATGGGTTTTAATATTACTTTATACAGAAGCACTTTATTTTCTAATGTTAGCTGCGACTTTTTCCCTATTAACCAATAAAGCTGTTGAAGTTTAATATTCAGTTGTTTCTTTTTTGCTTCAATGTGTGGTCTCCAAGTTAGACGTCTATCGAGGTTCATGCCTAGGTATTTGACTTCCGTGTTTTGAGGTATAGCTTGTCCATTCAAATATATTGGTGGGAAAGTCAACCATTTTGTGGTAGAGGTTACATGTGTTGATTTCTGCTCATTAACTCTGATTCTCCAGGTCTGTAGCCATTTTTCGATTTCGTTTATATTTTCTTGAACCATAGTCGAAGCAATTTCTGGATCTCTGTGAGATGCAATTACTGTAGTGTCGTCAGCGAAAGTTGCTACTACTGTATCTTGCAGTGCTGGTAAGTCTGAGGTGAAGATCAGATATAGGATTGGTCCCAGGATACTCCCTTGCGGAACGCCTGACATGATAGTTTTAAGACTTGTTTGTTCATCTTCGTATCTAACATAGAACTGCCTGTCTTGTAGGTATGAGTGTAACAGAAGATAGACGTTGTATGGTAAATGCTGTTTGATTTTATAGAGTAAGCCAGGGTGCCAAACCTTATCGAAGGCTTGAGACACGTCAAGAAATACCGCTGAGCAGTATCTTCCTTCTTCGATGGCGGAATTTATTTGGCGTACTACTCGATGCACCTGCTCTATAGTTCCATGGTTCTCCCTGAAACCGAACTGATGTTCAGGGATTAGTTGTTTTTGATCTAATATTGGCTTCAGTCTTTTAAGGAAAAGCTTTTCGAATACTTTCGAAATAACTGGCAGCAGGCTAATTGGCCTATATGAGGCAAAATTTTGTGGATCTTTTCCAGGTTTGACTATTAGAATGATCTCTGCTATTTTCCAAGAGGCTGGGAAGTAGTTTAACCTTAGGGCTGCATTGAAGAATTCAGTTATGTTTCTTAATATGTTTTCTGGCAGCTCTTTGAGCACTTTACCGGTAATCTTATCCCATCCGGGCGCTTTTTTACTACTAATTTCTTTGTTTATTACTTGTCTAACTTCTTGTATTTTAAATTTTTGTAATGGAAGCTCCATTTGTAAAGGTGATTCTAAAAACGTGTGAACTTCTTTGTCTTCCTCCTCTGTAACTGTTCTGGGGAACGGGCTGAAGGTTTTTTCAAGATGTTCTGCAAAAACGTGCGCCTTTTCTGTGTTTGTTCTAGCCCATTTGCCATTTTCAAGTTTTATAGGAGAATGTAATATACATAATAATTATATTATAATCTATTCACAATGTTTCCCCTTTCCAGTAAGCTGTTTTTTTAATGTCGCCTATACAAATGTAATTTCCATCACTTAATTTAGAAAAGAAACTAGGCAATTGCAGAACTCGGTGATAAAAGTAATTACTTTCATTACTAGTCATCAGAGTAAAAATCCGTTATTTAACGCAGGTTAATAACAATGTTATTTAGGGGGAAATGCAACGTTAAAAAAATAGTATACACAACGTATTATTAAAATGCTACTGCTCAACTCGAAGACGGTTTCAAAACTGGCTTTTAAAATATCTAGCTCGTTGAACAATGCAGCACTTTCATAACTTGTAGTGTAATATACTATTATTGCGTTGCATGCATGAATTATGATAAAAGTTTTGAACCAGTTAATTACAAATTGCACTGTGTGCTATTGGCAGCGATTACTGCGGACCAGGAGTTTTTTACTGTACAGACGAAAAACAATGAAGAATTGTAGTAACCGGAAGGTTTATCACATCTAGAATTTCTGCACGGAAATTTATGTCATTTTACAATAATTCAAAGTTCTACTGTTCATATTACATTCATATTAATAGGCTACCTATATCAAGTGTTTTCATCGGCAGCGTGGTCGAGCTGTTAGGGCGTCAGGCTGCGGTGCATTGGTACTGGGTTCAATTCCCACACTCGGCAAGTGGCGGGCGGCTCACCCAGTCGCTTTCAAAATTGTGGGTGTTTTCAAAATGTGGCGCCAAACTTTACAGGCGACTTCTTCAGCTCAAAATAGTTTAAAAAGTTTATATAAACACATGGCCGCAAACTCTTAGTTTTCGAGCTATGACTCGTTCTCAACAACAGTGGTTTAAAATAATTTGCAGTCACAATAATTACAGCAATTGTTCAAAATGTTGTCCATTTGCTTCTATACAAGACTACACACGGTGCATCATCGACTGTCTTACAAGCTGAATAATTCGCAGTCGATTTTGAATTGATGCACAAGAATCGACAACTCGGTGTTCTAGCACTTCTACATTTTCCACTGGCGCGGAAAACGAGTCATATTTCGAAAATAAACAGTTTGCGGACATGTGTTCATATACACTTTTTTAACTATTTTGATCTGTAGAAGTCACCTGTAAAGTTTAGTGCAACATTTTGGAAATGCCCTGTATAAATGATATTAGGTATAGCTGTTGTTCAACTACTACTTAATAAAGTCGAAGTCATGGTAGAATTTTTTACAAAACTAATGTAGATGTGCTATTGTATAAGCCTTAGTGGGGCAGTTCTGTTGCCACTTGATACCATAATAATTGGATAGAGAATCGACAAAGGGTAAGTATGTTTTATACATCTGGTTCCGTGGAGCGTCGTAAATTCGAGCTCCATAGCAGAAGTGTTCCTTAAGTTGATAGAGTTCCAAGTCTCACAAAAAAATATTCATACTTTTGCTACCGTTGAAAGGTAAATGGTTCCAGTCAAGCACCCTTGCGAGAGACTTATAGAACCTTAAAGCAGTGCAGGGGTGGGACTGCGTCGTAAAGAGCAAGTACATTATTACGATTCAGAACATATGCAAGGAATATATTGCGCATTTTTCGGATTAGCATTTGAAATGAAAGATCACAGATGTGTCGCAAATCCACAGCTCTCTGTAATTTATTCACAAAGTTTTTCGCATCGCCAAGTGGAAACTCTAAACCGAGCAATCGAAGATGTGCACATATGCTGGTGCAAGTTCTGAAAATATTAGCGACACGGTGATGTGAACGTAAATGCTGTAAGGGTAGTTAATTTTCCTGTAGCTGTGACAGTAGATAGCTGAAAGCGGTGGATTTGCTCCAGAGCAAAAAATTACAATTAAGAAGCTCGCCGTTCGGTTTATCTTTGGCATCGGTCGCAAACTTTTACTTCCTCACCTTACGGTGCACTCTCAATTTAAGTTTCTCGAGTAAAAGAACTAAAGGAATGGCAATGGAAATGTACGGAATACTGACAAGCGGAAGTGAATAACCTTTATGTACTGTTTTACACGCTACGACTGCTACTGTTCTACTCGCTTTGCTCTGCAGAATTAGCGGCTCTAAAATAAAAATACGATGAAATGTCATTTAACACATGAAGTGTTCCTAGAGCTGTTGGTTCGATACTGCGTAACTAGAACGGAAGAGGATTAAATTTAAATCTGCTTTGAAATCTGCATACACTGATGGAAGAGTGCTGATAATATTTTAATTTAATTGTTTCCGCTTACATTACGCTCAGCTACATTTACAATCTTACAAAGAACTGAGTAATATAATAATTTATACCTTCGCACTTACTCTACGCTCTAGCCCATGTCACGTGTACTACTTTAAATAGTAAATAGATGGATCAATCATTAATGGTTCGACAAGAAAATGGAATGAAACTGTTTATTTCGGCTCAATTTGAACGAAATTATATAAAGGTTCTTATGGAACTACATAAGTTTTCTGCACGTAGATACCGCATTGAAGTTAAAGGAAAGTCGGAAAATTAAGTTTGGTGAAGTATTCATGTTTAGGCAGGATGGGTGTAATCATCCTAATTTGAGAACGACACATTCCATCAGGATGCTTTTTGCGCCAGGTTATGTAAACTATTAGTGCAAAGGACTAAAAAGCTGCTAGACGAGATTAGTGGTTTTTTCCTTTGTATGTATTTGATGATACATTTTAGCGTTACTAGTGAGAGACTGATAAAAGTGTTATTCCTTTTTACCTTTAACCTTTATGAATTGCTACGTTACCGACGTTCTCTGCTCCATTTGCACACTTGGCTAACAACTTGACGACTCGATTTCAAACCTATTTCCTCGGGATCAAGTGTTTAACGTGATATGATAACGGCCGTACCACACCAAAAACACAATTTCAACAGATGTGTCTTAAGAAACAGGTGTATTAACAAGCGCAGGCCAAAAACCGCTGAACTATCGATAAGGAGCTGGCTGCTCTGCTTGCTACTATTCGATATTTTGTAAATATGAATTTTGCAGATACCTGCCCACATTTATTATTATAATGTTAGGTTGCAGTTCCTATGGTGTGGTTCTTGGTATAGTAGAAATATTGCTAATGATGCTTGTTATATAAGTAGATGCAAGAACAGTTTGTACTTTTAGTAAGTTGGTGTTTATTTAGAAATGTCTTAGGAAGACAACATATATTTGCCAACTGCAGAGCTGTTGGCTCTATTCATGACATCTTCTTTCTTCGACTTCACACTGCTTGTAATTGGAAAACAGATTTTGCAGCCAAACAATCACCTTCTTTCTCTCGTACCGTATTCAGCAACTTCGTTCAAATAGGTTTCGCGGGGACACACACTTGAAACCTCCATTGGTTTATACACAGCCATTACTATTGATATAGTATTTAACATTACAAGCCAGGTAAAACAGGTTTTACTGGCGATAGGAGCTAGTAAAAATGGTTACCTGGCGTGTTTTGTTGAATGTTTTATTTGTTCCTCACTTGTAAATAACTAGAAATTTATCATTTATTCAAAATGTCAAACTGACAAGCAACTAAATTAATCAATATGACACATACTAAGGAAAACAACTCTGGCTTTGCACGCTATCATATATCTATGAGCACGCTTGTAAAATATAACTGGCTAGCCAGTAAAATATTTACTGGCTAACCAGTTAAGAAACATTTTCAAGGTGAATACAGTGACTTGATAAATTGATGTTTACAAGTGAGGAACAAATAAATACTTTATTTGGTATTACATTTTGTTTTAGTACTTACCAGTGTCTTATATTGGCCAAATTGACTTTATACACTTTGAGCTGAACATTTATAGACTGGTGTCATAAAATTCGTATCTTTCACATAATTTTTTCCTTGTTCTTCTTATAAACGTCTCCAAAACCTTGGATATAATTCAATTGAATTCATTTTGCAACACAGATTCCTGACTTATCGAACTTATGACATTTAAGTATACAAGTCAGATTATTAGGTTAAACCAGTTTTTAGATGTGCGTGCTCCCAATTGTATGCATAATCAACACTTTATACAATAAATATGTAAGATTTAAAGTTATGTTTTATCTTTTCTGGTACCATTAACTTTTCCAGACAAAGCCTGACTGAACTTAGTTCAAAAACATTAACTTCAGTTAATATGAATTCTGTCTAAAATTACGACCGAACAAATAACTGGTATAATTTGTAAATTGGAATGCGGATCTAATTTAAACTACTAACTAATTGATTTATTATGGAATACCATTGTCGAATGACAATAACATTGTATGAAATAAAATGTTTGACTGAAAAAACTGTGTTATTTGACTAAATATCATTTTTAATTGCTTTTTAATTAAGTTGTATGTTAATTATATTTAATTTTAAAGGTTTTGCCATTTTGAAGACCTATCAATATACTGTAATGATATGAATATAGGGGTATAAAAATAAATTTTAAAATATGATTAAAGGATTACAGTAGTTGGATATTATAGGGATCAATTTGAATATGAATTGGGTATTTGAATAATTGGTATGTAATTAGAAGAGAAACTAAAATTTATAATTGAATAATATGAGGCTAATTGAGAAACAGGATTCGAATTTAATGTAGTATCTAAATATGGAATTGGACAATAATGACAAGTACTTAATCGAGGTAGATTATTGCACATAGTAGGTAGAAATCAAAATAAAGCTTATGCAGTGTGTTGGAAGGAGAAAATATGATATCGTTTTGATTATTAAGATAACAAATTTGAAATTGAAAAGCTGTAATTAATTCATTTGTGTAATTTGAAATTATGAAATAAACCCTATTTTAAAAAGTAAAATGTTTGAAAAATAAAGAGGGTTCCAATTAAGACAAAATTGGCGTGGTGGAATAAAAATGAAATCTTAAAATAAAAAGATGATTATACCAAAATGAAGGAATACAAAGAAAAGCAGTGCTAATCTATAGAAGAAAACAGATAAAAAGAAATATTGAATTAAGTTTGTTGAGGGGTTACATTCGACATTGCACATCGATTGAGTTGGATTGCAGCCAGCTGTTGGCACGAAAGAAGAGTTCCGAGAAGATCGTTGGCAGAATGAACATGTTTGAAGGATTTGGCAATTGAGGTCTGGTGCTGATCGGTGGAATACTTTGAGTGAGTGGTTTTGTATACGGTGTTGGAGGTAAGTGACAACGACTAGGGTCTGTTTGGATCCATGCTGTGAGGAAGCTTCTGTTTCTGATTCTAGGCAGTTTGAACATTTTGGTTGTCAGTGGTGGCCTTCACCGTGTTTATTGGGTGTAGCAGTTGTGATCGGTAAGAGAGTGGGACGAGTTGGTTCCTGACGAGAACATTGATAAGTTCCAATAAAAAATAAATGAGTTTAGGTATTTAAAATAAGCAATGAAAGAAAATATAGATTAAAAGTGAATTAATTATTAAGTAATTACTTACTGTTTGATATTGTTATATAACAAATGTAACGATCAGGTATTTGTCATTGAATTTTCAAAGTTGTTTCACTTACCATTTGACAGAAGTTATTTTGAGTTGTCAAAATTAAATTCGGAACATCAAATTACAGAATCAGCAATCTAGATAAAAGGAATCCACACCTGATTTGCAGGAGTTAGCCAAAAGAATAATTTTTAATATTCTAATAAAATCAAGAGGCAATTTAAATTGACTAAAACGTCATTTTAAACATATACTCATAAGTAAATCAAAGAATGAGCCTGAATCATTTCAATACAGAATGTCTACAGGTACTAGGTACACACACACGGTAACTAGATGTACAGACGGTTTGTTTGCCTTAAAATTTTAAATAATCTTTGTATCTAGTTACAGTGTGTACCTAGTACCTGCAGAAAATCTCTATATAGATTGAGTACTGTAAAAGAACAAAATTCTTCCTATTTTTGTTTTACCTCAAGGACTATTATGTCACTGAAAGCAATATTTTGCACATAACTTTGGTTTGTCCTCCTGAGAAAAATGGTTTTTAAATTTATTTTCACTTTAACTAAGAAATACATAAAAGTAATAATTGGCACATCGTTCAGGCTTTACACTTGACGAACATAAAACCCAACGCATACAGGGTACATGAAAAAAGATTTAAAAAGGGGCAACAACAAGGGCGTTCTGTTTAAAGCTCCTCTGCATCGCACAGACGCGAGAGGCCCTCAATCAGCGCGTGCAAGACACTGGTGGAGCTGCTAAAATGGCATTCGCACGCGTTGTAGTTCGAATCCCACTACCAGTAATGTGTTAATATTTGAAAATTAATGTAATTCATATTACTAAGTGAAATTCAGTATTACAGTATTAAGAAAGTTAAAACATATATACTCCTACCTTCTTTTGATTTTAAAATTGCAATTAACTGGATCAAAAGACAAATTGTTATACAGGGCTGTTTTAAAACGACAAATTGTGTTTCTTTGATTTTAAAGATGATCGTAATAGCGTCCACTGACTTTGAATTGAATCGTTGATCCGATTCTTCTGAGGATAACCAGATGCCTTGTGATAGTTAGTCTTTGCATGAGCTTGTTGTGGATTTTTCGTTGTCCAATTATTGCATGATTGTCAGCACTTGAGCACAATTAATGGTATGGAGGAACGTTTTAGATGCTTTTTTATATATTCACTAACAGTAAGCATTCCCAGTTCCCTGTGAGTTTGATTATTTCTTATATACCACGGAGTATTGAATGTAGTTAGAAAATTTTTATTTTGGCACACTACGAGTTCAGTTATTTGCGATTTAGTGGTATTACCATAGACACAACACGCATACAAGTTTACTGGTCGGATTATAAATTTATATATGAGAGTAGAACAATCTATTTGAAGGCACGATTTTTTGGATGTAGGAAAGTTTATCGAAAACGCTTTACCGTCGGAAAGTTTACCGCCGGAAAGTTGACCGAATGGAAAGTTTACCGAAAGGAATTTTTACCGAAAGGAAACTTTTGCGGAATAGAAATTTTACAGAAAGTAGAGTTTACCGAAAGGAATGTGTACCGAAAGGAACTTTGACCGAAATTATAAAATCCTATATATTGTAGTGGTAGGTCAAATGATATTCTTATAAATTGATTTATTTAATTGAAACTTTAAAATTCTATTTTAATAATAATGCCGGTATCGCTTTAAGACTCTTATCAGGGATAGTTCATTAATCTAGTTGCTTCTTAGTTGCTATTCTATTTTTGTGTATGAATTTAAATGGATTTATGACATGCGCTTTCACCTTTTACTTAAAAATGTGCTCTACGACACTTTCAATCAAATATGACAAATATAAATCTTTTCCAACTCTTTGTAACTCAATATTATATGAAAAGTACAATATACTTCTCTAATTGTCTTTTATTTCAGATTGCTTTAATATAACTAATTATAAACCCACCTGGATTCTTTTCACTCTTAACAACTCCAAATCACCTTGAGACGACACTCTTCCTTACATCTCCTACTCGGACTCCGACACAGTTCAGCCGCGACGCACTGTCCACGAACAATCAGCCACCAACTCGCAAAACCTTAGGATGCTTGTAGAAATGGTTCTTTTCCTACACCTACTCCTATGTCACTCCTGCAGCTTCCCTTTTTCAAACGCCTTCACGGTAAGTATGCTTCCACATATGAATGTAAATTAATCTTCTCCTTCCTTAGCTCCTTCTCCATCCATTCACGCCGTCAGCAGCCAACAGAATCTCCGACGTCCAGTAGTTTTTTCGTCAATGTCTGTCAATTGGTCCTCAGCAATCCCATAAGAACTCCAGCAATCAGTGACCCTACAATTAACGTAACTTCTTATAAATTGTAGTATTAAAATTAACTCAATTACATCAGATTCTTACTATTCTTACTTCTTATTTTTGTTAGTATCTAGTTAAAACATATTCCAACTTCTCTTGGGTAACTTTTATATTCTTCTTTTAATATTTCATTTGCTTTCACCTCGTCGATTTAAGTATAAACCCTTTTATCTAATTGAAATACATTTTAAATAAACTGGGCTAAATTTCTAATTTATTTTCACCAAAATACCAAATTACATGTTGTTTTCAAATCTGTTATTTTTTCAATAATCATAACAAAATTTTATTTCTATGCTAAGTTACAATTATTTCTGCTATCTATAACGTTAGCTTATCTGAATGCTACCTACTTTGTTATTTTCTTTCAATAGAACTTATATTTTTCACATGCTACATGAGCTTGTATTTACCTTATTCCTTATAAAACCATCTAAGAATACTCAAATATTATACCTTTCATTTTAGTTTGCATCTTATTAAAATTCTATTAATTACTTTCAATTAAACAGGCAATTCTTTTATAAATGTTCTCAATTTGATTATATTGATCTAACGACTTCATTTAAATTAATTTTTAACATTGACTAACATAAATATCAGTCTTTATGTATCATTGCAGTATACATAGAACGTGACACTGATTTTACAATTACAACTATTTCAAGTGCTTTTTATTTCAGATGATCATACCCTTAAAGAAGGCAATGTACTCCTTTGTGTTATTTTTACGTGATCATATACCGGGTGACAATGAGATCAGGGCCATGCCCCTATCTCCGTTAGTTATGAATGAATTTGGATGAAATTTGATACACGGATACTAGATATAATTTCGGATTAACATACAAGTATGCTCAACATGGGCGACTTCCGGTTTCACCAGAAATAACAGTAACTTTGATTTTTTAAATGGATCGCCCCATATATTTTATGTTTTTCGCATCCTACGACTCAAATTACATACAAAAGTGTTGCCGCATTTACTTAGGTATTACACAGAAATATTAAAAACTTAATTTAATAATTATTTATCAATTTTAGATAAAGATAAACTGGTGCATGATGCATTTCGTTAGATTGGTAATTAAATTTTGCAGTTTAATGGCAAAATGGACCTTAGTGGGTGCCATTTAAAAAAAGTTACTTTTTCTTAAAAAATGTGTTTAGCAAATTTTGTTCTTTTATTAAGAGTTTGTTATTGGCTTCATTAATAAAATAGCTATTATCATTAGTTGCTAGAGTCAATTAGAACGTAATTTTTCACGTCACAGAGTTCTATAATAAAAAATACAAGTTGAAATTTTTTTTTCTATTAAAATTTGCCGAGACTAGTATATGTTATTTCACTTGCAGATTCCGAAAGAAATAAAATATACTGGGTGTTCAAAATTCATTTTTAAATTTTGTGAACTACAATAGCATACTAGTCTACAAGTTGAGGAAAGTGATGTTTTACTGAACAAATATGGCTGCTTTGAATACGAGGGTTAGCGAGTACTTAAACGGCCATATGAGTTTATTAAAACCACTTTTCCAACGTGTTGCGTATGCTATTTTATCGCATTTCATGAGAAATGTTAAACTTTTACATAAATGTGACACTAAATATCAAAACATAATTAAGCTGAGCCAAACTCGTTTCTATGTACTAAAGCAGAATAAGCAGCTCCAGTTGAAGTTATGAGTTTGGCAGTACCTACCAGTGTATTGTTGGTGACACTGTAAGTCTATGTCAATTTCAAGGTTAGAAGGTTAGGTTTTGCGTTAATCTGTGTCAAAACTGATGCAAAATCTAACCTGCTAACCTAGAATTTGACATAGATCTACAGTGCCACCAACAATACACTTCAGTACTGCCAAACGTAAAACAAATCGCCGTTGCTATGCAGAAAAGTGTTGCTAATGCAGAAAAGTACCACATTTCGAAATGATTTTGACTGTAGAAATGTAGTACATTACCAAATGAAATGCGATCAAGTTATTTTTCTCAACTTTCCTTCACACTTTTCCAGGCTTAGGACGGGCAGCAAATTACTGGCGTGTTTAAAAGTCGGAAATTGATTCCTATGTCACTTTTCGTTTTTGTTTTCGTTTTTTGGTTGTTTTGTTCTTATATTTTTCGTTGTGGGTTTTTTCATTTTTAAGTTTTCATTTATATTCAAAAATGTAAGTTAGTAACTAATGTTATAAGCTATGCCATGTATACATTCGTACACATTTTCTGGGTTGTAATTTGCAACAACTCGCGCTATTCTCTCTGCACAATCTCTGTACTTTTTACGAGTAGCTGGACCTTCTAGACCACCTATATATTGCTCTATCTGAAGCTCATGTAGGCTTTGCTCTCTGAATGGCTTCGATAAATTTCCAGATGTTGATTTGGTCAGTTGCAATTTGTTGCTCGAAACCTCGGTGCCATCCCTCTATCGAATTGTTGGTTTTGGGTACGTCTTCCTCTACTCCATAGTTTCACGTGTTCGGCGACGCTGACGTCTTTCGGGACGTCCGATCTATGTATCTTCAAAGTAATCAACCACACGCTGAGCTTCAGGAGGTAATAGATTTTCATCACACAGTCGTTCAAATGCGTCAACTGCACTTGCTGCGGGGAAAAATGCTATTGCAGATAACAACCGTAACTTTAATTCAAAAACTGCATCTGCTTCGTACCTCTGTTTAAGCTCTTCGGATTGAATTTTGCGAAATATGCACTGCAAAAAATGGAAGAAACATCCACGATGTCTGGATGTCTGAAATTTCTGTGCCAAAGTGCTTATCATGGCAGATTCAAAATCTGTAAGCACAGTTAGTGGTGAGGTCTCTGGCAGTAGTTCTTTCAGCTTTTGTAGCAGTCGAACGTAGGTGCCTGTAGTTTTATCTAGTAGCAATGCATAAACCAGAGGAATTTCAATGTTATGGCGTAGTCCATGTATAGTGTACAGTTGATAGAAAAGATGTGGTAGAGTTTTGAAGGTGCCATCTGTATACCAGTGGTCAATCTGAGCCATGGGTTGGAGATTCCTTCTAGTGCCAAAAATTAGTAGTCGATCTTCGGTAGGTCCAGAATCAAAAAGCAAAAATTCTTCACCATTTTTGGTTTTTTTGTACAAAAACACATTATCGCTGCGGTGAAGAGGCAATGCTAAGGCAGCTTCGTGATTATTTCGTACATTCCTTATTGTCCTATTAATGCTGCTCACTTTTGCAAGGGTGGCCGTTATTGCTTCGCTAACTCCAATAGATGCCGTGGATACAATATGATGTATTGCATCCCGTGTACGTATAGCTTACTCACATATATTGTTCATCACCTTCGTGCTTTCTATATCACCTGCGTTCGCGATATGGTTATGAGTACCACTGTTTTTAAGATCAACGCATACAACTCAGGTTGACAGCGTTGTATGCGTGCACCGCACTTAAATTTACTATACTTCTCGCACTCCAATAAATTTTGGTTTCCACCTCTTTATCTTTGTCATATAAGTAACCGTCGATGAACAGTTTTCGTTTTCCTTTTACACTACTGACATTTTGTGTGAATTAATGGTCACCAAGATTACCTGATCCTAACCCAGTGGGTTACTGGATGTAGAATTATTTAAAAAAAAGTGTTTAGAACACGGTCAGCAACGCTGCAAGAATTAAAATACGAAGTTAGGAGGAAAATGGGTGCAATTCAACCAGAAATGTTACATAACATAATGATGTAAAATTTGGATGAAAGGTTGGTAATTTTACACCAACAAAATGGAGGTCATATTCAACATTTGCTGTACCTGTTCAAATACAAAATTTCGTTTTTTAAGTAATCAAATCTCGTTTACTTTTGTTATTAGCTTAATTTGTTAAAAATATACAGTGTCCGCCAAAAAGTCGACATAATATGAGAAAAACTTACATTTTAGATTTTTCAAATAAACTTTTACATCAACAATTTGTGCTTGTCTAAATTTCTATTTACCCCCATCATATATACCGAGTGATTTTTTACTTATTTAGAAAATGGGAGTTTTTCGAAATTGTCAAAATCCAAAAAGGATATTTTTCGGAAATTAGGTAAGATTTCAATGAGATTTTTTTAGAGTGTGTTATTTTTAGCTAACTGAACAATCTCAAGGCCAGAAAAGATACACACACAAAGACTTAATATTAAAGTTCAAACTATTTATGTAAAGACTTTAAAGATTTATAATTGAGAAAAATAATATAAAACGTTAATTAGTTCTTTAGATGTTTTATTATTTACCGAAAAGTAGTATGTTTGCATAATTTTTACGTTTTCTATGCAAAGCGCCTTTTAGAAGAAATATTTTGCAATTCTAATTAATATCAATTTAAACGGCTTCTAGAAACTCTAATCTAGTCCTTTTAATAAATTATTGTTGGAAAAATCCTGTCAATGTTTTTTTACAGTTGTCTAAATGAGGAGATTTTTCTTTATCCAAATTACATGCTCTAAAAAATCTCCCCATTTAGACAACTGCAAAAGAACATTTACAGGATTTTTGTAACAGTAATTTATTAACAGGCCTAGACTAGAGTTTCTAGAAGCCACTTAAATTGATATTAATTAGAATTGAAAAATATTTCTCCTAAAAAGCGCCTTGCATAAAAAACGTAAAAAATTATGCAAACATACTACTTTTCGGTTAATAATGAAACATCTAAAGAACTAATTAACATTATATATTATTTTTCTATTTTTCACAATTATGAATCTTTAAAGTCTTCACATAAAAAAATTTAACTTTGGTATTAAGTCTTTGTATGTGAAATTTGGAATATATTAAAAAGCTGAACTATTAATTCAGCTAAAGTTAAAAAAAAAGTAGGGGTTTTCTGGCCTTGAGATTGTTCAGTTAACTAAAAATAACAAACTCTAAAAAAATTTTCGAAAAATGGCACTTTTTGGATTTTGACAATTTCGAAAAACTCCATTTTCTAAACAAATAAAAACCACTCTGTGTATATAATAGAGGCTAAATAGGTTTTTAGATAAGCACAAATTATTGACGTAAAAAGGGTTTTTGAAAATAACAAAAATTCAAATGTTTCTCTTATTATGCCGACTTTTTGGCGGACACTGTATGATAATCTGAAATATACCTCTTACTTTATGATAGCGTTGCCGTATTTATTTTAATGTTTATTTAAATTTGATAATTTCAAATGTGAATACCTTTTTGTTATACCCAAGACAATTATTAGGCTAGCTCTGTCGTATTTTGTAATGACATCAATAACTTTATCTTCCTCAGTCGAAAATAGACATAAATTGTCCCACCCCTATTTTATTAAAATAAATAGAATAGATAGAAGGCTGTGACATGAAAAAAATAGGTTCTAATTGACTCTAGCAACTAATGATTATAGCTATTTTATCAATGAAGCTAATAACAAACTCTTAATAAAGGAACACAATTTGCTAAACACGTTTTCTAAGAAAAAGTAACTTTTTTAAATGGCACCTACTAAGGGCCATCTTGCCATTAAACTGCAAATGTAATTACCAATCTAACGATATGCATCATGCACTAGTTTATCTTTATCTAAAATTGAAGAATAATTAATTAATTATTTTTTAATATTTCTGTGTAATACCAAAGCAAATGCGTCAACACTGTTGTATGTAATTTGAGTTGTAGGCTGCGAAAAACATAAAATATATGGTGTGATTCATTTAAAATCTCAAAGTTGGTGTCATTTTCGGTGAAACCGGAAGTCGACCATTTGATTATACTTGTATGTTATACCGAAATTTTGTCTAGTATCCGTGTATCAAAGTTCATCCAAATTCATTCATAAATAACGGAGATGAGATGCATGGCTCTGGTCTCATTGTCACCCGGTTTATGATCTCATAAAAATAACACAGAAGGAATACATTGCCTTCTTTTAAGGGTATGAACATCTACAATAAAAAGCACTTGAAATAGTTGTAATTGTAAAATCAGTGTCACGCTCTATAAATATATAGGATTTAACACGCCTCAGTCTAAGCTCAGCGGTAGGTTCTACAACGGCGTCAGCGGAAGGAGAGGTGTAGGCGTTACCCTTGTCGATGCTGCTAATTGCTTGGTGTAAACTTTTAATACGTTTATTGCTAATGACCCGATCATACATACAAACAAAAACCAACTTACTGCTATATATATACAAGAGGAAAAAAAACAAGAAAAGAAATATGTCCAAAACGGTCGTCTAGACTTGGGCGCCGGTGGCGCGGGAGGTGATGGGGCGGCTTTCCCGGTTGTCTGAGGCGGGGAACGCGGCCTGGACGCGGTCCGATCCTCCCGGGGGCGGAGCACGGCTCGTTGTGGGCGCTGGCGGCGCTCTGGGTGCAGCGTCGAGCGGGGGCTGCGAGGTTCTCCTGGGGCGTCGGCGGCGCGAGTAACCCTCTCGGGGACGGTGGCTGGTGCAGGGCGTTGTTGGGGCACGGGGTCGGGCTTCCGCTAGGAGAGTCCGGGGACGAGTGGTCCGTCGCCATCGGGGACCGCGACGTGGGTTGCTGTCGGTGCAGGAGTAGCTGGATGGCCCTGATGACAAAGTCCGGAAGAGCGCTGGCTGGTTCTCGTCCTAAGTCTTGAAGTGGCTGGATACACTTGATGACGAAGTCCGGAAGAGCGCTGGCTAGTTCTCGTCCTACGTCCTGAAGTGGCTGGATGGCCCTGATGACAAAGTCCGGAAGAGCGCTGGCTAGTTCTCGTCCTAAGTCCTGATGTGGCTGGATGGCCCTGAAGAGAGCTGCTAGTTGGTTCTGGAAGGCTGAATGCTGCTGGGACTCTCCGGGGTTGAGTGATTTCTTCTGGCCTGGGTAACTCTATTTAAAGGAGCTCTGTCCTTTGTTTTGCGCTTTCTGGACGCTCATTGGTCCAAGGAGAAGGGATGACTGCTTATTTTCCTCTCCTTGATGAGTGTCGCAATGGCTGGCCGTTGAAATGCCGATTCTAGTGATACCCATTTGCTATGTTTCGTTTGACTTTAATTAAAATAAGGATTTGCTTCCCTCGAGCTCTGCGTATAAAATTACTTAAGCATTGTTGTTACTGAGTGTGTTAAAAAGTTCTCCTTGCTTTTATTATTTGCGCGCTGATGTTATCTGTTTTTTTATACCAAATACCCCTGGATCTAATTCTTCCTACCGCTAATTAAAATTTGATTTGTAATATTTGTACATTCGCCTTCTGTCTTTGGCTTTGTCCCGATTTAGCCGTTAGAGAATGCGTTTTTGTTCTGCCCCGGGCCCGGCAAACTTTGCCCACACGGCGAGCCGCGATGTTTTCGTCGGCTGAGGGAAAAATCGTTTTAATCGGCCTGTATGCTTGTTAGCGACTTGAGGGTGATTTGATTAGGTAGCGGCTAATTTTTCCTATGCCTGTGTGGTTTCTATAGGGCGCACTATTGATTAGGAATGCCGTTGTTAATTAAAATTAGATTTCAATTTGGGGTGAGTTTGGGCTGCTTTTAGAGTGCCGCTCGTCGGCTTGCCCTGGTGTTTTATTGCGGGGTGATTTGCTGCACTTTAGAAACTGGCATGCTGTTTGCAATTTATTGTTTTATTTCTGCAGAGGTTTTTATTTGGAAACTTGTGTACTTTAAAACTGGCATGCCGTAATTTATTGTTTTATTTCTGTAGAGGTTTGTTTTTTGAAATTTGTGTAGGATCGTGGCGTTTCGGTAAACAGATGTTTTTGTTCTTTTGTTTCATCGTCCGTCTAGTTGGCGACGCAGATTCGTTTTTTTTTAAATGTTTATTGAGCATAATATAATCACTGACGTTTCAATATAATAATTATTAAACAAAAACATAAAAAAAAGAAATATATATTAGGTGTATACATCAATCAATATGCTCAAATGGAAAAGAGTCAGCTCAGCGGTATTTCACCTTTTCCATAACAAAATACATAAATAATGATAAATAGCAAATAAAAGTGTGCATTATTAAATTTCTGCAGATCGCACAATTGAGTTCTGAATGCTTTTCCCAAATTTAGTAAACGGTAGGCTGCGAAAATGCCAGTATGAAAGAATTAATTAACTTAGGAGCTACGTATTCAAAGCAGCCCTCAAATTTCTTTGTCCAAATGCTTTGGTATAGCTCGTTGCCTCTTAAATTAAAACTGGTCAATTGTATTTCTGAACGCTTGATTAGAAGGTTATATAAATATGAAGGCTCCTTTGATTTTATAATTTTATTCCGCATTGTACCAAATAACAACACACCCTATCTTTAAAATATTTAACTTAATATAGTGTGGGAGTAATATGGTCCCGATAAGGAATTAAAAATGAAAACCTCAAGCAACAATTTTGTATAATTTGTAACTTATATATATATTGTTGGTAAGAAAATTGTAATACACACTGCTTCCGTAGTCAAGATAACTTAAAATATGTGAATTGCTTAGATTTCACCACATATTGTGGTAGTACGTATTATATTTCCACAATGCTTTTAGTTTTCAGTAACATTCACTACGTTTTCTTATAACATGCTTTTCAAAATGTAAGTGTTTGTCAACTAATAAACCCACATCGCAAACGGTTCATTAACTTTTAAAACAGTATCACTTAAAATGATCTTTGTGTTAAAGTTACCCTTGCTTTGTTCACTGCTGATTTCGTAGCAATACACAGTACTGATGTTTTAGTAGCACTTAAACGCAGACCATCTTCTCTTGACCAATCCATCATAC
>CALNHX010008754.1:0-57018 GCA_940337035.1 Agriotes lineatus
AAAGAGGCAAACTCATTCGGATGCAACCAACGTCTCGCGTAGAAAGCGAAGGATGAATTTTTCTTGTGGTAGAAAAAGGATTCAAAGTAGAATGCCTTCCAAAGCAGGGAACAAACCGCTGGCTAAAGCGAGCAAATTGCAAACAAAGAAAACATTCCCTATCGACAAATATTACTGCAATTATACCCAATGCGAAAGAGCATTATTTTTTTGTCTAAGTATTATACCATCGTTAATGTTACTTGTATTTACATTACTCTTCACGAAAAACTCTAGTTTTATTCTTAGTTATATATGTTTTCTACGAAAATAAATTACAAAATAGTAAAATAGGCAAGTCTCCTCTACTAAGTAGGTAAAGCATTAGATTTGGGTACGTTTTACTAAACATTCTCTGGCACCGTATACTTTCGATTAACCAATAAGAGGAGTGGCGGGCGTGGTCTGCACTGTGGCAAGGTATATTTTAGAAAATCGCAGCCGGTCACCATTCCCAGTTGGAATAGAATTAACGTCACTCTTCCCGGAAAGAATAACCTGACCACACGCAACACATGCTACATGCTACATACAACATACACATGCTATGCTGTGACCTGTAATAAGTGGTCATGTAACTGTTAGTCTCAGCTTAAATAATAATAAATTAAAAATTTACCTATACTTTTTATTGACAAACTTTTATTTCACTAGGTCTGAAGTACAGTTGTCGCTAATAACATCGGATACACCTAAGTAGATCTAGTAACAATATTTTTGTACCATGTGTTCAAAAAGAACTTATATAAGGCTTTGGTCATGGAAAATAAAACTAATGTTAACAGCAAGCTTTAGAGACAGCAATCACGACATCAGCGTATATTATAAACTTACAATTTCAACAACAGCGATGACATGTAATGAATTGTAAAGTTTGCTGTTGACATTAGTTTTACTTTCCATGGCCAATCTTTATGTAATTTCTTTTTGAACACACCGTCATTAATTAAACGGTTCCCATGCTCTTAAATTACAGTTACCTGCAATTTGGTTACTAACAATTACATTTACTAACAGGGAATGTATAACAAAAAACACTGTTTGTAATTACATCTTTCAATTTATCTGTCATAAAAGTTGCAAATTTCTGATATATTCAGGAGATAAGTTGTATTCTTATTTACATTAAACTAAGTGGTAATTGCTCTTATTTGCCAATCCCCAATTCTTCATTTTTCGAAATAATTAAAATGTAAATATACAGGTTACTACACAAATCACTAAACTTTTATACAGTGCCTTCATAAATGATCGAACGTTTTTGAATGGTTATATTTGGCGCCATTTATTTATGTTGGTAGCAGTGTAAGTCTATGTCAAATTCGAAGTTATCAGGTTAGGTTTTGCGTCAGTCTGTGTCCAAACTGACGGAAAACCTAACCTCATAACCTCGAATTTGACACAGACTTACAGTGCCACCAACATATTATTCATTTCCACAGCCGTTCCTTATGGACTTTTTTAATGAACATGTTGTATATAGCACTGCAGACGTTACTATCCGCCATTTTTTGTTTTCTGGGCATTTTATTTTCGAGCACGCCGCCATAGTATACGTTTTCATTATCATGCATACCTGCATACTAAAAGGAGTCCCACTTTCAACTAGAGGATTTGCTTTTTTGAATAAAATTCATTGCTTTCATAATATGAATTTAGGAAGCTTTCATGGTCATTGTCATTATGTAACGAACGTCTTGTAGGTTTAGACCGTGTCCCTATTAAGATTGAAGAAAGCAACCCTTCGCCCATTTTGTAATACAAATGGTGCCAAAATAATGAAAATTCAAAAACGTTCGATCATTTATGAAAGCACTGTAGAAGCTGAAAAAAACTAGGGGAGGGGGCGCCAGGTCCTCGACGTCGATAAAATCCTTGGGTCGGGCCTTCCCAAAGTATGAGATAAATCCAGCAATCCAAATAATAGCAAAAAGTAATATCTCGTAACAATATTTATTTAAACAACAACTGGTTCTATAGTGCAAACAGTAACAGTAAACAGGCAAATCGACATGCAAAGGCGATAATAAATATATGTATATGCAAACAAACCAACAACTAGCTTAAACACATTAAAAAGAAATGGGCGCTGCATAAGCAAAATGTAATTGCGCGAGCTGCATAAATACATTTAATTTCGGTTTACTAATATAGGCATGGATAAACTCTATAAAAAGGTGAAGTTGGTTTTAAACAACAGCAAATTAGTTGAAACCCAAATTTTTAATATTGCCCACGAGGGGATGAAATTAATTAGTGAAAAACCCCGAGAAGCGGAGGTTCGCACACGGCCGACAGCGTCGGAATAATTTCGGCGAGCGAATAACTATTAAAACCTATGTACCAATGGGCGCACAAAATAGTACTCACCCTGTGAAGCAAAGTGCTGTAGTACAAAGCGATGCAAGCGATTAGCTAACTTTAACCCCGATTGTTTAGCTCGAACTGACCTTATGACCATATTTTAAAAATTTAGAAGGGCGAAAACACCTTACGATTGTATGGCCAGAGTTGAGGAGGTTTCTATGATAAACTCACCAAGCTTATGATTGTTCAAACAACGGCTTGAATACGCTCCTAACAAGGTTATCTAAAGATTGCAAAATTACTTCACGAATACTTAAATTTTGATCGCTACGAGTACGCGAGCGGTTCGTTAGTCACAACCTAGTACCGAAATTTTGCATTTAACCTAAAAGTAGTGAACGTTAAACTCGTGCAAAAAGGGGTCCAAATATACAGCGGTTCTGCCGAAAACACAGCTAAAACGTGTCCTAAGTAAGTACGAACGTCCTACAATAATTTTATGGTCGATCGAAAACCACAAAATACTATATTGCTATTTCTTTGTAGCAATCCAGTAGCAACTTTAGTGCTGTCATGCAACGAAGGTAAGTAAATTTAAACGCAGTTTGCAACACTACGAAAGAGGCCTCTAAACTATCCTGCTAATTAAATAGCCAGCACGAGTAATGTAGCAACCACAAAATATAAACTAAAATCCATGAGGATAGACGAATTTAAACGAAGCTTCCAACACCACGAGAGGGCCTCTAACGAACATGGTAATGAATGGCTAGCGCGAATAATGCAGCTGCTACAAAATCTAAACTAAAATACATAAGGCGAGACCAATTGCATAAAATTCTTTATTGCTAGTAGAAGTACACATTCCAAATTAATCATTTCGTGCGATTCACACAGACTCGGATGGCCAGAGCCGAACTAAAGCCACAAGCTCTTCCGGGACCCGCCTGGAGCGCCAAGGGCACGGGAAGCAGAGGTCGCCAGCTTCCAGCAGCGGATCGAACAACGCAGAGGGCCTCGCCCTGACGGCAGAAGACAGCGAACAGACTGCAGGCAGGCGTTGCTTCTAGCGCCTCCAACGAGTATAGCGCAGAGCGATTTCCAATTCAAATTGCGAAATTCAGGTGGATATTGTGAAATCCAGTTGACAATTGGCTAAAAACGCGTAAAATTTTATGTGAGCTCGTTGATAAAGACACAGGAGCTATCGTAAACTAACCTGATGTTGAACGGTAGCCAGATGTAGACGTGCGAACGGCAGAGCTGGTCCCAAATAATTCCGCCGAGGCGTTAGACCAAACAATATGAACAAGACCATTAATTTCGAACATCAAATAAATACCAGACATTAAAAAATTGCTGGAACTGCGTCCCGGTAGTTTTAAATTGTGCATATGAACAACCCTAATTGCCCGTTTATCGCGTAAAAATTTCCTGTTATAAATAAAATTTTTGGGAAGTTACAATAACCTCTAGACGACGTTTAGCATCAAAGAAACGTAACTTGGAAACTTTAGTTAGCTAGACAGTGTTTTTAGCACTTACAGGTGCCACAAAATGCAACATAAGTTAGCCTGAGCATCATCTGTGATAGATTCTTCTTTCGTCATTGCATATCTTTCTGATATAGATACCAGACATTAAGAAATTGCTAGAACTGCTTCCCAGTAGTTTTAAATTCTGCATATCGACAACCCTAATTGCCCGTTCACCGCTTAAAAATTTCCTGGTTATAAATAAAACTTTTGGGAGGCTACAATAATTTCTACACGACGTTTAGCATAAAAAAACGTAACTTAGAAGCTTTAGTTTCCTAGACGGTGTTTTTAGCACATACAGTTAGCACAGAGTGCAACATAAGTTAGCCTGGACATTTTCTGTGATAGATGCTCTAATCGCCATTGCATATCTTTCTTATATAAATACCATACAGTAAGAAATAGCTAGAAGTGCGTCCGGGTTGTTTTAAATTGCGCATATTAGCAACCCCACTTGCCCTTCACCGCGTAAAAATTTCCTGGTTATAAATACAATTTTTGGGACGCTACAATAATTTCTAGACAAGGTTTAGCATCAAAGAAACGTAACTTTGAAGCTTTAGTTTCCTAGACGGTGTTTTTAGCACTTACAGTTGGCACAGAGGGCAACATAAGTTAACCTGACCATTTTCTGTGATGGATTTTTCCATCGCCATTGCATATCTTTCTGATATAGATACCAGATATTAAGAAATGATTAGAACTGCTTCCCTGTAGTTTTAAATGCTGCATATCGACAACCCTAATTACCCGTTTACAGCGTAAAAATTTTCTGGTTATATATAAAATTTTTGGGAGGCTACAATAACCTCTAGACGACGTTTTAGTATCAAGAAAACGAAACTTTGAAGCTTTTGTTTTCTAGATAGTGTTTTTAGCACTTACAGTTCGCACAGAGTGAAACATAAGTTAGCCAAAGCATCTTCTGTGATGGATTCTCCAGTCACTATTGCATATCTTTCTTATATAAATACCAGACATTAAAAAATTCCTAGACTGCGTACCGGTAGTTTTAAAATGTGCATATTAGCAACCCCAATTGCCCGTTAACCGCGTACAAATTTCCTGGTTGTAAATAACATTTTTGGGAGGCTACAATAATTTCTAGACGACGTTTAGCATCAAAGAAACTTAACTTTGAAGCTTTAGTTTCCTAGACGGCGTTTTTAGCACTTATTGGTGGCACAGAGTGCGACATAAGATAGCCTGAACATCTACTGTGATGGATACTCGCATTGCCATTGCATATCTTTTTGATATAAATACCAGACATTAAGCAATTGCTAGAACTTCTTTAGGGTAGTTTTAAATTGCACATATTAACAACCTTAATTTCCCGTTCGCTGCGTAAAAATGTTCTGGTCGTAAATACATTTTTTGGCAGGCTACAATAACCTCTAAACGACGTTTTAGCATCAAAGAAACGTAACTTTGAAACTTTAGTTAGCTAGACAGTGTTTTCAGCACTCACAGGGCCACAGAGTGCAACATAAGTTAGCCTGACCTTCTTCTGTGATGGATTTTCCCATCGCCATTGCATATCTTTCTGATATAAATACCAGACATTAAGAAATTGCTAGAACTACGTCCTGGTAATTTTAAATTGTGCATATGAACAACCCTAATTGCTCGTTTACCGCGTAAAAATTTCCTGGTTGTAAATAAAATTTTTGGGAGCCTATAATGGTTTCTCGATGACGTTTAGCATCAAAGAAACGTAACTTTGAAACTTTAGTTAGCTAGACAGTGTTTTCAGCACTCACAGGTGCCACAGGGTGCAACATAAGTTAGCCTGACCATCTTCTGTGATGGATTTTCCCATCGTCATTGCATATCTTTCTGATATAGATATCAGATATTAAGAAATTGTTAGAACTGCTTCCCTGTAGTTTTAAATTCTGCATATCTACAACCCTAATTGCCCGTTTACCGCGTAATAATTTCCTGGTTATAAGTAAAATTCCTGGGAGGCTACAATAACCTCTAGACGACGTTTTAGTATCAAGAAAACGAAACATTGAAGCTTTAGTTTTTTAGATAGTGTTTATAGCACTTACAGTTCGCACAGAGTGCAACATAAGTTAGCCTGAGCATCTTCTGTGATGGATTCAACAGTCGCTATTGCATATCTTTCTTATATAAATACCAGACATTAAAATATTGCTAGACTGCGTACCGGTAGTTTTAAATTGTGCACATCAGCAACCCCAATTGCCCGTTCACCGCGTAAAAAATTCCTGGTTATAAATAAAATTTTTGCGGGGCTACGATAATTTCTAGACATTTAGCATCAAAGAAACGTAACTTTAAAGCTTTACTTTCCTAGACGGTATTTTTAGCACTTATTGGTGGCACAGAGTGCGACATAAGATAGCCTGAGCATCTACTGTGATGGATACTCCCATTGCCATTACATATCTTTCTGATATAAATTCTGGACATTAAGCAATTGCGTATATTAACAACCTTATTTTAACGTTCACTGCGTAAACATTTTCTGGTCGTAATTAAATTTCTTGGGAGGCTACAATAATCTCTAGACGACGTTTTTGCATCAAGGAAACGTAACTTTGAAACTTTAGTTAGCTAGACGGTGTTTTCAGCACTCACAGGTGCCACAGAGTGCAACATAAGTTAGCCGGATATTAGGAAATTGTTAGAACTGCTTTCCTGTAGTTTTAAATTCTGCATATCGACAACCCTAATTGCCCGTTCACCGCGTAAAAATTTCCTGGTTATAAATAAAATTTTTGGGAGGCTAACGTTTGTTGCACTCTGTGTCAACTGTAAGTGCTAAATACACTGTCTAGAAAACTACAGCTTCAAAGTTATGTTTCTTTAATGCTAAAACGTCGTCTATATATTATTGAAGCCTCCTAAAGACTCGATTTATAAACAGGAAATTTTAATGCTGTGAACGTGCAATTAGGTTCGCCAATATGTACAATTTACCTTGAAAAAGTTCTTGCAATTTCTTAATGTCTGGTATTTATATAAGAAAGATATGCAATGGTGATTGGGGAATCCATTACAGAAGATGTTCAGGCTAACTTATGTTGCACCCTGTGCGAACTGTAAGTGCTAAAAACACTATCTAGAAAACTAAAGCTTCAGATTTCGTTTTCTTGATACTAAAACGTCGTCTAGAGGTTATTGTAGCCTCCCAAAAATTTTATTTATAACCAGGAAATTTTTACGTGGTAAACGGCAATTAAGGTGGTCGATATGCATAATTTAAAACTACAGGGAAGCAGTTCTAACAATTTCTTAATATCTGGTATCCATATCAGAAAGATATGCAATGGCGATGGGAAGATCCATCACAGAAGATGTGCAGGCTAACGTATTTTGCACGCTGTGCGAACTGTAAGTGCTAAAAACACTATCTAGGATACTAAAGCTTCAAAGTTTCGTTTCTTTGATGCTAAAACGTCGTCTAGAGGTTATTGTAGCCTCCCAAAAATTTTGTCTATAACCAGAAAAATTTTACTCGATGAACGGGCAATTGGAGTTGCTAATATGCATGATGTAAGCTACCGGGACGCAGTATAGCAATTTCTTAATGTCTGGTATTTTTATAAGAAAGGTATGCAATAGCGATTGGAGAAACTTATGTTGCACTCTGTGTAAACTGTAAGTGCTAAAAACACTATCTAGGAAACTAAACCTTGAAAGATTCGTTTCCTTGATACTAAAACGACGTCTAGAGATTATTGTAGCCTCCCAAAAATTTTGTTTATAACCAGAAAAATTTTACGCGGTGAACGGGCAATTGGAGTTGCTAATATGCATAATTTAAACTACCGGGACGCAGTATAGCAATTTCTTAATATCTGGTATTTATATAAGAAAGATATGCAATAGCGATTGGGGAAACCATCACAGAAGATGCTCAGGCTAACTTATGTTGCACGCTGTGTAAACTGTAAGCGCTAAAAACACTATCTAGGATACTAAAGCTTCAAAGTTTCGTTTCTTTGATGCTAAAACGTCGTCTAGAGGTTATTGTAGCCCCCCAAAAATTTTGTCTATAACCAGAAAAATTTTACGCGCTGAAGGGGCAATTGGAGTTGCTAATATGCATGATGTAAGCTACCGGGAGGCAGTCTAGCAATTTCTTAATGTCTGGTATTTATATAAGAAAGATATGCCATAGCGATTGGACAAACCATCACAGAAGATGCTCAGGCTAACTTATGTTGCACTCTGTGTAAACTGTAAGTGCTAAAAACACTATCTAGGAAACTAAACCTTGAAAGATTCGTTTCCTTGATACTAAAACGACGCGACGTCTAGAGGTTATTGTAGCCTCCCAAAAATTTCATTTAAAACCAGGAAATTTTTACACGGTGAACGGGGAATTGGAGTTGCTAATAAGCACAATTTAAAGCAAGCGGGACGCAGTTCTAGCAATTTCTTAATGTCTGGTATTTATATAAAAAAGATATGCCATAGCGATCGGAAAATCCATCACAGAAGATGTTCAGGCTAACGTATGTTGCACGCTGTGCGAACTGTAAGTGCTAAAAACACTATCTAGGACACTAAAGCTTCAACGTTTCGTTTCTTTGAAGCTAAAACGTAGTCTAGAGGTTATTGCAGCCTCCCAAAAATTTTGTCTATAACCAGAAAAATTTTACGCGGTGAACGGGCAATTGGAGTTGCTAATATGCACAATTTAAACTACCGGGCAATATAGCAATTTCTTAATGTCTGGTACTTATATAAGAAGGATATGCAATAGCGATTGGAAAAACCATCACAGAAGATGCTCAGGCTAAATTATGTTGCACTCTGTGTAAACTGTAAGTGCTAAAAACACTATCTAGGAAACTAAACCTTGAAAGATTCGTTTCCTTGATACTAATGTTATGTAAAAGGTTGGCTGCTTCGTTTCTTATCACCGAGGTGGTGGCCGAAATACTTTTCTGCACGACCCGCTTTGCGGAATGCAAACATTTGCGAGTACAGGAGGCGCGGGAGTCTATTTTATAAATAAAAGGCGTACCACATTGTAAACACATTTAATAAACATGTTGCACAGTAACAAACACTATTAACCACATATTTACAGACGAGCGTGCAAGAACACGGTTGGATCGCACGCCATTGATCACACAGACAGGCCGGAAGTCATCTCGAACGGATGACGGCAATAATGGTAGGGCGAACAACCGCTTCCGCTAACTCATACAAAACGAGCGGCAAATTTAAATATTTGAATTAAATCCTACAATTGTTAACACCGGCTGCCTTGAAATCACATGATTTCAAAACAGAACAAATGTAAACAGTATTAACTAGAACAGGCTGTGAACAACAAATAAATTTGCAAGAACTTAACTCTAACTTAATATTCTAAAAAATGTCATAGCAACAAGTATATGCGTAAACAGTTAAAAAAAAATCAAGCGCGCACTGAGTTATTTTACTCACGCGGTAGCACACACACATTGTGAATGGACATTTTGATGCTTTGCCCACTGGAAACTCGCAGCGTGAGGGAACGCACAACGCGTCAGCTGATCTGTGCAGATCTATCACGCGACCTAATAACCACTGCAGAGGCGGTAGATTCTCCTCCTTTACCAAAACTAAAGAGTCTATTTTAGCCAACTCTGGTAGGGACTTGAGCCACTTGGTCTTACGTTGTAGTTCAGGCACAACTTCACGACTCCAACGACGCCAGAATCCTTGTACAGTGCTCGGAATGCGCTGGTAAAGCGACAATCTGTTCTCGTTGAGATGGTCCAGACTTGAATCAGGAATGGTGTTAAAGGATCGGGTTATTAAAAAGTGACCCGGAGTTAAAGGAGTGGTATCTCGAGGATCGGCGGATAAGGTCGTTAGAGGGCGAGAGTTTAGAATCGCCTCTATTTGTGTTAACAGAGTGGAAAAATCTTCGTAACTTAATGAAGAGTTCCCTAGTGTTTTCTTTAAATGTAACTTAACCGATTTGACGCCACTTTCCCAAATGCCGCCTTGGTGCGGGCTTCTGGGCGTGATGAATTTCCAATTTATGTCCTGGTTTGCCATGTAATTTGAAATTAGATTTTTATTTTTATTAGATTTTAAAAATGCATAAAGCTCCTTTAGGTGATTTGAGGCACCTTTAAAATTTGCACCATTATCCGAGGATATTGAAATTGGTTTGCCCCTGCGGCTTATAAAACGCTTCAAGGCAGCTATAAAGGCGTCTGTCGTAAGAGACGTGACTAGTTCTAAATGTATGGCCTTACTTACCAAACACACGAACAGGCAAATGTATGATTTGATGAGCTTTGAACCGCGCAGCTTGCAATGTTTAATTAAGATCGGACCGGCATAGTCAACACCTACGTGAGAAAAAACCGGAATATCTGACTGTAATCTTTTAGCGGGCAAAGGGGTCATTAAGGGATGGTAAGACCGCGGGTTTGCACGAAAGCACTTGAAGCAATTATAAGTTACCCTTTTGGCTGTATTTCGCCAGGATATGGGCCAATAAGATTCGCGAATGGCCGCTAATAAGTGTTGAGCACCGCAATGTAGCAATAGCATGTGCTGGTGCTTGAAGATTAATTTGGTGCGGGTGTGATCCTTAGGGAGTAATATAGGAAATTGTTGTCAAAGGAAAAATCCGAATTTTTTATTCTACCACCTACCCGTATTAGGCCCGCTTCGTCTAAAAAAGGACTCAATGATAGAATGGCAGAACTAGTTTTCAAAGCTTGTTGTGCCCTTAAATGTTTAAGTTCACGAGAAAATGCTTCAGCCTGACATAATTTTATCAAGCAGTTTAAAGCCTCTTGCAATTCGAAGGGTTGCAAATCGCTGTAGGTGCGCCATTCCTTTGACAATTTAGTGTTATGGATAAAACGTTGGATCCACGCAACTGCTCGTTTAAGCCTAGTAAGGCATGAAAATTGAACGAAGATGTTTGAAATTTGAACATTTAAAAATTTCATTGCGACGCTAACATCCGTTTTGAGTTCGTTATGTTGGTCATCACATCTGAAATTAGGTTGCTTAAGCCATTGCTTTGTCGGCAACTCTAGAAACGATGGGCCATGCCACCAAAGTGAGTTGGTTGCTAGATCAGCAGCCGATGCACCCCTGGATACCAAATCCGCAGGATTCTGCTTAGAAGAAATATGATGCCAATCTGTTGCATTTGAAATTTCTTGGATTGCTGCTATCCTAATCGCTACGAATGTTTTATATTTGTTAGGCGCAGCATTTATCCAATTTAAGACAATTGTCGAATCCGACCAAAAGTAAGTAACTGGAAATTGGATTGTAAGAGAATCTTTGACCTGCGCTAGCTTGGCTAAAAGAAGAGCAGCACACAGCTTGAGCCTAAGAATGGTGGCGCTACGTAAGAGCGCTACCCGAGATTTGGCACACAAGAACCGTACCGAAACGTTTTCTTGGGGATCCGTACACCTGACGTAGATGCAGGCGCCGTGAGCCTTAGAACTACTGTCACTGAAGCCGTGCAACTGAAACACCATGAAATTTTCGGAGAATACCCACCTGGGAACACGTAGGGTATTTAACACGGGCAGCTCTGCTTTGAACAAGTCGCATTCGAACTGTAAATTTACAGGAATGCTCTCGTCCCAAGATAATTGTAATTGCCAAAGTCTCTGTATTAGTAATTTTCCTACTATAATTACAGGAGCAAGGAGACCTAATGAGTCGAATAGCTGTGCAATCATGGATAGAATCGCACGTTTTGAAGTGGTATTACTGGAAATAATGGATATATCGTATTGAATGACATCGAGCAAAGAATTCCAAGTGATTCCTAAGGTTTTCGCACTCTCACGCTCGCCTAATGGGATGGTATGGAACGTAGAAACGCAGCTTGTGTTATTAGTTAAAATACGAGAATCATTTGATAAGAATTTGCGAATAGAAATTCCCGCGCTTGCCAAAATATTTATTACTTCATATTGAATTTGCAAAACTTGCTCCACCGTCTCTCTCCCTGACAGGAGGTCGTCCATGTAAAAATTGTTTTTTAAGATGTTGGAAGTTTTAGGAAATTGATCCGCGTGAAGATCCGATAAATATTGAAGACATCTTGTTGCTAAATAGCTATTACTGGCCGTACCGTAAGTTACGGTGTTTAGTTCGTAAGTGTCTGTTTGAGATTCAGGGTTTTCGCGCCAAAAGATTCGCTGGAATTTTTGCTCTGCTGGGCGTACGAGGATCTGGCGGCACATCTTCTCGATATTACCTGTTAACGCGATCTTGTGTTGGCGGAATTGCAAAAGAATTGAAAATAAGTCCTTCTGGACAACGGGCCCAACTATTTGCGCATTATTAACTAAAATGTTAGAGCTAGACTTGGCACTACCGTCGAATACCACACGTAATTTGGTAGTAAGAGATGTAGTTTTGATCACGGCGTGGTAAGGAAAGTAGACCGCAGAGATATCTACTACTGCAACTGACGAATCTATGGTATCGATTGTTTCAACCGATGCACATTCGATAATCGAAGTGACTTTAGCCATGTGCCCCATGGAAATGTATTCGTTTATGAATTTGGAGAATTCGCACCTTAAATCTGGCATCTTAAGCAGTCTTTTCTCTAAATGAAGAAATCTATCAGTAGCTTGTATTTCGGAATTACCTATTTTAGAAAGGCTTGAATTAAACGGAATTGAAACTAAAAGACGGCCATCTGGGGCACGAGCAATGGTTTGAATAAAGTGTTCCTCACAAAACCTTTCCTCGAGGGAAAGTTTAGCTAAGGCGTTTTGGGGAATTACCTCGTCGATGTTCCAAAATTTTTGAATAGCGTTCTCTAGCGATTGGCTTAAAATGGGATCGCATGGAACGTCAGAATTTTCGATTGCCAAATAAGAATGTGCTGGCTCACACGACCTTTGCTTATACTGAAATGGACCGGAAACTACCCATCCTAACAGGGTTTTTTGTAATATTGGTTTGTCCTCACCCAATTGTATTTGACCAAGGCACATTAAATAAGAATGTCAACCGGCAGCGATTTATTGAAATTGCTATCAGCAAGCCTAACATTGGTCGGGATATCCAAGCAGGTTTTGTCGAATGATTTAAATGGCAAATATTCAGAAATTTTAGGAATTCAGCCGCACAAGAATTGATTCCTAATACTTTCGTGCTTGCGTATTGTTTCTTTAATTGTAATTTGTCAGCTAACTCCTCAGTAATGGAGTTAACATGACTTCCACTATCCAGAATCGCTCTAGCATGGTACCATTTATTGTTGTTAGACCTAATTTTTAAAGAAACTGTAGAAAGTAAGGTTTCCTGTGTTTTACCTTTGAAACAAGAAAGAGCCTGAGAGGGAACAGAAGTTGAAACTTTAATGGTTTCAGCGGATTTGCTGTTTACAGCATCTTGACTAGTGTTAGCCGAAGAATTGGTATTATTTTCTGTCTGGTTGAAATGTAATAACGTGTGATGCCTTTTGTGACATACGTTACAATTGTATCTTGAATTACAAGAGCCTTGACTTGAGTGCCGTAAGAAATTTTTGCAAAGTTGTAATACACGTGCCCTATCGAATTTTTGTTTGGCTGATAGAGTTAAAAATTTAGAACATTGCGTAATGAAGTGGTTCGATTTACAGTTTGGACAAGAAACGTTACCTGGCGTAACCATAAGGGTTTGCTGAAAACTGCCTTGTTTTGCCTTAAAGAAATTTTTATTAACGTTTTGTAAGCTATTAGGACTAAAATTGTTAGAACCCTTATTATTTGCCTGGACTTCCTCCAAAAGCTGACACTGCTGTTTTAGGAACTCTGTAATTTCTTCCAAAGTGGGAACACAATTCGGTTTGTATTCTGTAAGCTTAGATTTAGTATCGCTATCCAATTTGGAAAGTATAATGTAGTAAATAAAGGATCCGCAGCTGTCAACAGGAATTGAAAGGTTTCTTAAAGCGCGAATATGTTTTAAAAAATCATCGCTTAATTTTCTCAGCTCAATGGCGTTGGGCTTGCTTAAAGATTTTAAGTTAAATATGCCCTTTATGTGGCTAAGTATTATTACTATTATTAGCTTTGGATTGTTGTAACGTTCGCATATCAACTCGAAAGCGATTTTGTAATTTTCCGCTGAGGGCTGGATATGTGATATTGTTTGCGCTGCAACACCGGTTAAACTGGATTGCAGGTAAAGAAATTTTTCAACATTGCTTATAGTTGGGTTGTTGTGAACCAATGAAAGAAAAGTTTTGTAATATGATGCAAACGCGGTGTAATTTCCGTCATAAGAAGGTAGTGTTATACGGAGTAATTTAGCGTTAATACCAATTGCAGATGCAGGTAAAGAAGTGTCACTTGCACTGGAATTGGCTAATTCTTCGTTAAATTTACTTGGCTTAGGCGAATGTTGATCGAGCAAATGTTTACCACGCGTATATAAATCGACGTATTTATTGTAAAATTCAATCGGTTCTATTAGATCACTGTTTGCAGTAGCTGATAAAACGTCAAGTTGTATGTGTACATCCTCGTATTTTTCCGAAATATCCTTTATGCCGTTTTGGTACATTTGCAGTTTTGCAATAATGGATACGTCTGTAATCGTTTTCGGTACGGAGCTTAAGAATGCTTCAAAATTATTTAATTTGTTGATTAACGCTCGCCCGCTGGCAATAGCTTGTTTTATTTCTGTATTTTTTGTCATGTTTGCCGTAACGGTGCAAAGCAAGTTTCAATGGAAATAATGCAAAATAGAAATTTAAGCTTTACGACAGATGCCCTGTAAACTGCACAATCTGTTACGAAATGTAATTGAGCTTGATTCAAATCAAAGTTCAAATTTAATGGCAACCAGGTGCGCAAAAGTAATTAGCAATAATAGCAATTTGTAACAGAAATGTAACATACGTTTTGCAGCCAAGAAAACAGTAGCGAACATGTAAAATGTAACTGCAAACGCTTACTCTTACTGACAACCAAGTGCCTGAAGTAGTAAATTGCTAACATTAATAGAAGCAAAGTAAACATGGAATTAAGGAAATTAAGTTAAAGGAATGCTTTGACTGACCTATTTTCATCCTTCTTGAGTGTAAATGGGTCACTGCCAGACAGCTGATCGGATATAAATCTTGCACAGACCTATGGCGCAGACGCTATAGAGCCGCCCTCTGGCGAGAAACCTTAGCTTGTACAGGAACCACCCACGCCGTTAATTGTACCACGGCCAACTAAATTACTATGGCCTGCACATAGGGAACACCACCTGTAGCCACCTATTGTGAGAATTTAAAAGCATTTAGTGTGTTTCTTAGCTCAAATGTCAAAATCTGACGTTTGACTTGAAAAGGTTAGTTGTACCATGAAATCTCAGTTTATTGTTTTTGTTGAAATTTAACACAATTTCTAATAAATCAATACATAAAGTAAGTTTATTTGTGGAAGTTTTAATCCACGGTCTTGCAGATAAATTAATCGTAGCAAGGGTCGGGAAAACTGCAGAATCTGGGGCCACTTCCCCTGCTATTGGTAATATTAATTATTATTAACCGTGTTTCTCTAGTAACCATAACCAAAATTATCAGGAAAGCAATAAAAGGAGGGGAATTGGCCCCGAATTTTGCAGTTTAGTCGATACAAATGCTATGGATGCTGAATAAGTGTGGGTTTCAGGCATGTCATTGATTTTTAAACTTTGGATTTTCAACCGTAGTTCTACTGGTAATAACAATCCTTCGCTATTGATGGATGCTGTTTAGAGAGATGACAGTTGAACAATACTACTAATAAAACTAAAATGTTCTGCGCTATTTGAACTGGCAGACAATTTAACTATTTCACAGCGCAAAATTTGCCTTAGTGCATATTCTGCTGTTCGGACATCTGTAGCTTCATTGAGAGAAGGTTGTTTAAACTGCATCAGAACTGAATGCTTGTGTTAATACATAATAAAAGCCAGCTTGCTCAAGAAGAAATTTTATGCATAAATAAGTACTTTCTGAAGTGAATTCTAGAGCGTGTGTGGTTTCTTTTGTCAATCCTGGTAATCCCGTACTACATGAACGTAAGGTGCAATGCTGTTATAGAAGGAACGAATGTATTGACTTTTGTTTGAAACGTGTATTTTGAAAAAATTATAAATATTCCCCATGTATGTTACTGTAGTATTAACGTTAAGAAAATTATTGTCACCGGATTCTTTCAAAAATTTAAATGAACTAGTCGCTGTAGGAGCAAATATTGGGATAGCTCGCAGAACATTCATCTTTTCAAAATTTGTGGGATATAAATGCATTCTTGTTAAATATCGAACAAATTTAAGTGGTAATCCCTTTCGTAAATTATATAATAATCTCAAATACGTTGAAGTAATTTTCCATTCGAGGAATACATATCACGTCTAAAAACAAATTTTTGGCAATTTTAAAGCACGACAATAATCGAATAACAAAAATAGTGGTAGTGGCGAAAGAAAAGGATGCCCAATGTAATTTCTAATTGATCCCCCACTTAACATTTTAAAAAGTGCGACATTAGATGAAAAATTGTCCGTAACCAGTCGTAACACAACAAAACAACAATCAGTTACAAGTTGCAGAAATTATCACTGTTAACAAGCTGCTTTGGTTCGAAATGATTTTTACATACTGCCGTATAGTCTGTAATAAATGATTTTTACATACTGCCGTATAGTCTGTAATTTTAGAGATATGTGCAATAAAAATGTAGTTAACATGCAACATGTAGTTTTTTTATTGTTTATTAATACCACAAAATTCGTGTAAAAATTCAACCAATTGCTGCCGAACACACAATTCACTAGGCAGTTGGCAGTAATCATTTTAAAATTTAGTAGAATATTTTTACAACTAAGGATGTACTGTACACAGAGCTGGACTGAGTGTGGAGAAGTTTTTCGGCGATAACAAGAAGACCTGAACTGTTATGATAGTGATAACCTTATGGGTGCCAATGGTTAACAGCACAGCTTGTTTAACCTTTATTAGCAGAAACCCGTAAGGAATTTGTTGTGAAGGTTGCAAAAAACAATACCATGCTTCTTATGTGGCAAAAAACTATGATATTATTATACCGGGGCTACTATAGAAATGCTCCCAATGTGCAAAGAATTATTGTCTGGTGCTTGATATTGCAGGTGTTCAAAGTCTGGTTGAGATAAAACTGTTTTGTAATTGGGTATTTATACTGTGAAACAACAGGTTAAAATAAAATAAAGGAATAAAATTATATTCAATACTTTTAACAAGCAGAGTACTAATAAGTGCTATAACTATTTTGATTGTTAGAATAACATTTAAGTTGTCAATACATTTTCAAAGGTGACTTAATATATTCATATTTCAATTTTCGACATTGGAAAAATAAGCATTTCTATAGAAACAACATATGCTATTGTATTCCATATGTCAAATATTTAAATTTGCCGCCATAAATAAAATACGTTTCAGTATTAATACTAGATGCCTCTAGGTGGTGTTCCCAATGTGCAGGCCATAGTATTTAATTTAGTACGAAGGAACTTAAAATGGCGTCAAAATTTTCCACATGTTTTTAGTTACGTAGGTACGCGTTTTCGATTGTTTCGAAGGAAATCCTGACCGAAGGACCACAATGTTATGTAAAAGGTTGGCTGCTTCGGTTCTTATCACCGAGGTCCTGGCCGAAATACTTTTCTGCACGACCCGCTCTGCGGAATGCAAACATTTGCGAGCACAGGAGGCGCGGGAGTCTATTTTATAAATAAAAGGAGTACCACATTGTAAACACATTTAATAAACATGTTGCACAGTAACAAACACTATTAACCACATATTTACAGACAAGCGTGCAAGAACACGGTTGGATCGCACGATATCGATCACACAGACAGGCCGGAAGTCATCTCGAAAGGATGACGGCAATAATGGTAGGGCGAACACCCGCTTCCGTTAACTCATACAAAACGAGCGGCAAATTTTAATATTTCAATTAAATCCTACAATCGTTAACAACTAAAACGACGTCTAGAGGTTATTGTAGAATCCCAAAAATTTCATTTAAAACCAGGAAATTTTTTCGCGGTGAACGGACAATTGGAGTTGCTATTATGCACAATTTCAAACAACCGGTACGCAGTTCTAGCAATTTCTTAATGCTGGTATTTATATAAAAAAGATATTCAATAGCGATCGGAGAATCCATCACAGAAGATGTTCAGGCTAACTTATGTTGCACGCTGTGCGAACTGTAAGTGCTAAAAACACTATCTAGGATACTAAAGCTTCAAAGTTTCGTTTCTTTGATGCTAAAACGTCGTCTAGAGGTTATTGTAGCCTCCCAAAAATTTTATTTATAACCAGGAATTTTTTACGTGGTGAACGGACAATTGGGGTTGCTAATATGCACAATTTAAAACTACCGGGACGCACTCTAGCAATTTCTTAATGTATGGTATTTATATAAGAAATATAAGCAATAGCGATTGGAGAATCCATCACAGAAGGCTAACTTATGTTGCACTTTGTGCCAACTGTAAGTGCTAAAATCACTATCTAGGAAACTAAACCTTGAAAGATTCGTTTCCTTGATACTAAAACGACATCTAGAGGTTATTGTAGCCTCCCAAAAATTTCATTTAAAACCAGGAAATTTTTACGCGGTGAACGAGCAATTGGGGTTGCTAATATGCACAATTTAACACAACCGGGACGCAGTTCTAGCAATTTCTTAATGTCTGGTATTTATATAAAAAAGATATGCAATAGCCATTGAGGAATACATCACAGAAGATGCTCAGGCTAGCTTATGTTGCACACTGTGCGAACTGTAAGTGCTAAAAACACTACCTAGGATACTAATATGCACAATTTAAACTACCGGGACGCAGTCTAGCAATTTCTTAATGTCTGGTATTTATATAAGAAAGATATGCAATAGCGATTGGACAAACCATCACAGAAGATGCTCAGGTTAACTTATGTTGCACTCTGTGTAAACTGTAAGTGCTAAAAACACTATCTAGGAAACTAAACCTTGAAAGATTCGTTTCATTGATACTAAAACGACGTCTAGAGGTTATTGTAGCCTCCCAAAAATTTCATTTAAAACCAGGAAATTTTTACGCGGTGAACGAGCAATTGGGGTTGCTAATATGCACAATTTAACACAACCGGGACGCAGTTCTAGCAATTTTTTAATGTCTGGTATTTATATAAAAAAGATATGCAATAGCCATTGAGGAATCCATCACAGAAGATGCTCAGGCTAGCTTATGTTGCACACTGTGCGAACTGTAAGTGCTAAAACACTACCTAGGATGCTAATATGCACAATTTGAACTACCGGGACGCAGGCTAGCAATTTCTTAATGTCTGGTACTTATAGAAGAAAAATATGCAATAGCGATTGGAGATGTAAGTGCTAAAAACACTATCTAGGTAACTAAAGCTTCAAAGTTTCGTGTCCTTGATACTAAAACGTCGTCTAGAAGTCATTGTGGCTACCCAAAAACTTTATTTATAACCAGGAAATTTTTACGCGTTGAACGGGTAATTGGGGTTGCTAATAGGCAGAATTTAAAACTACCGGGACGCAGTCTAGCAATTTCTTAATGTCTGGCATTTATATAACATAGATATGTAATAGCGATTGGAGAATCAATCACAGAAGATGCTCAGGCTAACTTATGTTGCACGCTGTGCGAACTGTAAGTGCTAAAACCAATATCTAGGGTACTAAAACTTCAAAGTTTTGTTTCTTTGATGCTAAAACGTCGTCTAGAGGGTATTGTAGCCTCCCAAAAATTGTATTTATAACCAGAAAAATTTTACGCGGTGAGCGGGCAATTGAAGTTGCTAATAGCACAATTTAAACTACCGGGACGCAGTATAGCAATTTCTTAATGTCTGGTATTTATATAAGAAATATATGCAATAGCCATTGGAGGATCCATCACAGAAGATGCTCAGGCTAACTTATGTTGCATGCTGTGCGAACTGTAAGTGCTAAAAACTCTATCTAGGAAACTAAAGCTTCAAAGTTTTGTTTCCTTGATACTAAAACGTCGTCTAGAGGACATTGTGGCTACCCAAAAATTTTGTTTATAACCAGGAAATGTTTACGCTGTAACGTTTCGACCAGCGCGAACGCGATTGTATAAATTAAAAATTAATTTGGGCGTTCCCCCTTGGCTTGCACCACGTTACGTACCGGAACGCCGCGCCGAGAGTACGACGTGACGTCACAGCAAACGATCGCCTCAACACCACTGCGCACCTAGACCACGAATCCCCGCTCCAGCTACCCGATACGAACCTCCGATTACGCCCGCACCAGGTATAAAAAGAGAATTCGGAACCCAGACAAGACAGAATTTCCTAGAATCTTCCCAATCCTCTCGTCTTGCCTATGCTCTCCAGAGTGTCCTTAGGACTCTTCGAGAGGATCCCGACCAGTTACCTGAACTCCTGGACGTTCGGATTGTTGCTATACTTTCCAATGTTATTCTCTTGAACTGCTGGGCTTTCGGATTGTTGCTATACTTTCCAACGTTATTGTTTTGAACTCCTGGACGCTCAAATTGTCGCTCGACTTTTCAGCGTCATTCCCCGAGCACCTAGCGACCTAGAGAGGGACGTCACAGAAGATGCTCAGGCTAACTTATGTTGCACGCTGTGCGAACTGTCAGTGCTAAAAACACTATCTAGGCAACTAAAACTTCAAAGTTCCGTTTCCTTGATACTAAAACGTCGTGTAGAGGTCACTGTGGCCTCCCAAAAATTTTATTTATAACCAGGAAATTTTTACGCGGTAAACGGGCAATTGGGGTTGCTAATATGCACAATTTAAAACTACCGAGACGCAGTCTACCAATTTCTTAGTGTCTGGTATTTCTACAAGAAAGATATGCAATAGCGATTGGAGAATCCTTTACAGAAGATGCACAGGCTAACTTATGTTGCACTCTGTGTAGAATGTAAGTGCTAAAACACAATCTAGGAAACTAAACCTTCAAAGATTCGTTTTCTTGATACTAAAACGTCGTCCAGAGGTTATTGTAGCCTCCCAAAGATTTTATTTATAACCAGGAAATTTTTACACGGTGAACGGGCAATTGGGGTTGCTGATATGCACAATTTAAAACTACCGGAACGCAGTCTAGCAATTGCTTAATGTCAGGTATTTATATAAAAAAGATATGCAATAGTGATTGGAGAATCCATCACAATAGATGCTCAGGTTAGCTTATGTTGCATTCTGTGCCAACAGTAAGTGCTTAGAACTCTTTCTATGTAACTAAACCTTCAAAGATTTGTTTCTTTTATGCTACAACATCGTCTAGAAGATATTGTAGCCTCCCAAAAATTTTATTTATAACCAGGAAATTTTTACAGGCAATTGGGGTTGCTAATATGCACAATTTAAAACCACCGGGATGCAGTTTAGCAATTTCTTAATGTCTAGTATTTATATAAGAAAGATATGCAATAGCGATTGGACAAACCAACACAGAAGATGCTCAGGTTAACTTAAGTTGCACTCTGTGTAAACTGTAAGTGATAAAAACACTATCTAGGGAACTAAACCTTCAAATATTCGTTTCCTTGATACTAAAACGACGTCTAGAGGTTATTGTAGCCTCCCAAAAATTTTGTCTATAACCACAAAAATTTTACGCGGTGAACGGGCAATTGGAGTTGCTAATATGCATAATTTAAACTACCGGGACACAGTAAAGCAATTTCTTAATGTCTGGTATTTATATAAGACAGATATGCAATAGCGATTGGAGAAACCATCACACAAGATGCTCAGGCTAACTTATGTTGCACTCTGTGTAAACTGTAAGTGCTAAAAACACTATCTAGGAAACTAAATTTTGAAAGATTCGATTCCTTGATACTAAAACGACGTCTAGAGGTTATTATAGCCTCCCAAAAATTTCATTTAAAACCAGGAAATTTTTACGCAGGGGACGGGCAATTGGAGTTGCTAATATGCATAATTTAAAACAACCGGGATGCAGTTCTAGCAATTTCTTAATGTCTGGTATTTATATAAGAAATATATGCAATAGAAATGGGAGAATCCATCACAGAAGATGCTCTGGCTAGCTTATGTTGCACACTGTGCGAACTGTAAGTGCTAAAAACACTACCTAGGATACTAATATGCACAATTTAAACTACCGGGACGCAGGCTAGCAATTTCTTAATGTCTGGTACTTATATAAAAAAGATATGCAATAGTCATTAAGGAATCCATCACAGAAGATGCTCAGGCTAGCTTATGTTGCACACTGTGCGAACTGTAAGTGCTAAAAACACTACCTAGGATACTAATATGCACAATTTAAACTACCGGGACGCAGTCTAGCAATTTCTTAATGTCTGGTATTTATATAAGAAAGATATGTAATAGCGATTGGACAAACCATCACAGAAGATGCTCAGGTTAACTTATGTTGCACTCTGTGTAAACTGTAAGTGCTAAAAACACTATCTAGGAAACTAAACCTTGAAAGATTCGTTTCCTTGATACTAAAACGACGTCTAAAGGTTATTGTAGCCTCCCAAAAATTTCATTTAAAACCAGGAAATTTTTACGCGGTGAACGAGCAATTGGGGTTGCTAATATGCACAATTTAACACAACCGGGACGCAGTTCTAGCAATTTTTTAATGTCTGGTATTTATATAAAAAAGATATGCAATAGCCATTGAGGAATCCATCACAGAAGATGCTCAGGCTAGCTTATGTTGCACACTGTGCGAACTGTAAGTGCTAAAAACACTACCTAGGATACTAATATGCACAATTTAAACTACCGGGACGCAGTCTAGCAATTTCTTAATGTCTGGTATTTATATAAGAAAGATATGCAATAGCGATTGGACAAACCATCACAGAAGATGCTCAGGTTAACTTATGTTGCACTCTGTGTAAACTGTAAGTGCTAAAAACACTATCTAGGAAACTAAACCTTGAAAGATTCGTGTCCTTGATACTAAAACGATGTCTAAAGGTTATTGTAGCCTCCCAAAAATTTCATTTAAAACCAGGAAATTTTTACGCGGTGAACGAGCAATTGGGGTTGCTAATATGCACAATTTAACACAACCGGGACGCAGTTCTAGCAATTTTTTAATGTCTGGTATTTATATAAAGAAGATATGCAATAGCCATTGAGGAATCCATCACAGAAGATGCTCAGGCTAGCTTATGTTGCACACTGTGCGAACTGTAAGTGCTAAAAACACTACCTAGGATGCTAATATGCACAATTTAAACTACCGGGACGCAGGCTAGCAATTTCTTAATGTCTGGTACTTATATAAGAAAAATATGCAATAGTGATTGGAGATGTAAGTGCTAAAAACACTATCTAGGTAACTAAAGCTTCAAAGTTTCGTGTCCTTGATACTAAAACGTCGTCTAGAAGTCATTGTGGCTACCCAAAAATTTTATTTATAACCAGGAAATTTTTACGCGTTGAACGGGTAATTGGGGTTGCTAATAGGCAGAATTTAAAACTACCGGGACCCAGTCTAGCAATTTCTTAATGTCTGGCATTTATATAACATAGATATGTAATAGCGATTGGAGAATCAATCACAGAAGATGCTCAGGCTAACTTATGTTGCACGCTGTGCGAACTGTAAGTGCTAAAACCACTATCTAGGGTAATAAAACTTCAAAGTTTTGTTTCTTTGATGCTAAAACGTCGTCTAGAGGGTATTGTAGCCTCCCAAAAATTGTATTTATAACCAGAAAAATTTTACGCGGTGAGCGGGCAATTGAAGTTGCTAATACACAATTTAAACTACCGGGACGCAGTATAGCATTTTCTTAATGTCTGGTATTTATATAAGAAAGATATGCAATAGCCATTGGAGGATCCATCACAGAAGATGCTCAGGCTAACTTATGTTGCACGCTGTGCGAACTGTAAGTGCTAAAAACTCTATCTAGGAAACTAAAGCTTCAAATTTTTGTTTCCTTGATACTAAAACGTCGTCTAGAGGTCATTGTGGCTACCCAAAAATTTTATTTATAACCAGGAAATGTTTACGCTGTAACGTTTCGACCAGCGCGAACGCGATTGTATAAATTAAAAATTAATTTGGGCGTTCCCCCTTGGCTTGCACCACGTTACGTACCGGAACGCCGCGCCGAGAGTACGACGTGACGTCACAGCAAACGATCGCCTCAACACCACTGCGCACCTAGACCACGAATCCCCGCTCCAGCTACCCGATACGAACCTCCGATTACGCCCGCACCAGGTATAAAAAGAGAATTCGGAACCCAGACAAGACAGAATTTCCTAGAATCTTCCCAATCCTCTCGTCTTGCCTATGCTCTCCAGAGTGTCCTTAGGACTCTTCGAGAGGATCCCGACCAGTTACCTGAACTCCTGGACGTTCGGATTGTTGCTATACTTTCCAACGTTATTTTCTTAAACTGCTGGGCTTTCGGATTGTTGCTATACTTTCCAACGTTATTGTTTTGAACTCCTGGACGCTCAAATTGTCGCTCGACTTTTCAGCGTCATTCCCCGAGCACCTAGCGACCTAGAGAGGGCCGTCACAGAAGATGCTCAGGCTAACTTATGTTGCACGCTGTGCGAACTGTCAGTGCTAAAAACACTATCTAGGCAACTAAAACTTCAAAGTTCCGTTTCCTTGATACTAAAACGTCGTGTAGAGGTCACTGTGGCCTCCCAAAAATTTTATTTATAACCAGGAAATTTTTACGCGGTAAACGGGCAATTGGGGTTGCTAATATGCACAATTTAAAACTACCGAGACGCAGTCTACCAATTTCTTAGTGTCTGGTATTTCTACAAGAAAGATATGCAATAGCGATTGGAGAATCCTTTACAGAAGATGCACAGGCTAACTTATGTTGCACTCTGTGTAGAATGTAAGTGCTAAAACACAATATAGGAAACTAAACCTTCAAAGATTCGTTTCCTTGATACTAAAACGTCGTCCAGAGGTTATTGTAGCCTCCCAAAGATTTTATTTATAACCAGGAAATTTTTACACGGTGAACGGGCAATTGGGGTTGCTGATATGCACAATTTAAAACTACCGGAACGCAGTCTAGCAATTTCTTAATGTCAGGTATTTATATAAAAAAGATATGCAATAGTGATTGGAGAATCCATCACAATAGATGCTCAGGTTAGCTTATGTTGCATTCTGTGCCAACAGTAAGTGCTTAGAACTCTTTCTATGTAACTAAACCTTCAAAGATTTGTTTCTTTTATGCTACAACATCGTCTAGAAGATATTGTAGCCTCCCAAAAATGTTATTTATAACCAGGAAATTTTTACAGGCAATTGGGGTTGCTAATATGCACAATTTAAAACCACCGGGACGCAGTTTAGCAATTTCTTAATGTCTAGTATTTATATAAGAAAGATATGCAATAGCGATTGGAGAATCCTTTACAGAAGATGCTCAGGTTAACTTAAGTTGCACTCTGTGTAAACTGTAAGTGATAAAAACACTATCTAGGGAACTAAACCTTCAAATATTCGTTTCCTTGATACTAAAACGACGTCTAGAGGTTATTGTAGCCTCCCAAAAATTTTTTCAATAACCACAAAAATTTTACGCGGTGAACGGGCAATTGGAGTTGCTAATATGCATAATTTAAACTACCGGGACACAGTAAAGCAATTTCTTTATGTCTGGTAGTAATATAAGACAGATATGCAATAGCGATTGGAGAAACCATCACACAAGATGCTCAGGCTAACTTATGTTGCACTCTGTGTAAACTGTAAGTGCTAAAAACACTATCTAGGAAACTAAATTTTGAAAGATTCGATTCCTTGATACTAAAACGACGTCTAGAGGTTATTATAGCCTCCCAAAAATTTCATTTAAAACCAGGAAATTTTTACGCAGGGGACGGGCAATTGGAGTTGCTAATATGCATAATTTAAAACAACCGGGATGCAGTTCTAGCAATTTCTTAATGTCTGGTATTTATATAAGAAATATATGCAATAGCGATGGGAGAATCCATCACAGAAGATGCTCAGGCTAGCTTATGTTGCACACTGTGCGAACTGTAAGTGCTAAAAGCACTATCTAGGATACTAAAGCTTCAAAGTTTCGTTTCTTTGATGATAAAACGTCGTCTAGAGGTTATTGCAGCCTCCCAAAAATTTTATTTATAACCAGGACATTTTTACGTGGTGAACGGGCAATTGGAGTTGCTAATATGCATAATTTATACTACCGGGACACAGTAAAGCAATTTCTTAATGTCTGGCATTTATATAAGAAAGATATGCAATAGCGATTGTAGAAACCATCACAGAAGATGCTCAGGCTAACTTATGTTGCACTCTGTGTAAACTGTAAGTGCTTTAAACATTATCTAGGAAACTAAACCTTGAAACATTCGTTTCCTTGATACTAAAACGACGTCTAGAGGTTATTGTAACCTCCCAAAAATTTCATTTAAAACCAGGAGATTTTTAAACGGTGAACGGGCAATTGGAGTTGCTAATATGCACAATTTAAAACAACCGGGACGCAATTCTAGCAATTTCTTAATGTCTGGTATTTATATAAAAAAAAATATGCATCTAGGACACTTAAACTTCAAAGTTTTGTTTCTTTGATGCTAAAACGTCGTCGAGAGGCTACTGTAGCCTCCCAAAAATATTATTTTTATCCAGGAATTATTTACGCGATGAACGGGCAATTGGGGCTGCTGATATGCACAATTTAAAACAACCGGGACGCAATTCTAGCAATTTCTTAATGTCTGGTATTTATATAAAAAAAAATATGCATCTAGGACACTTAAACTTCAAAGTTTTGTTTCTTTGATGCTAAAACGTCGTCGAGAGGCTACTGTAGCCTCCCAAAAATATTATTTTTATCCAGGAATTATTTACGCGATGAACGGGCAATTGGGGCTGCTGATATGCACAATTTAAAACTACCGAGACGCAGTTTTGGCAATTTCATAATGGCTGGTATTTATATAAGAAAGATATGCAATAACGATTGAAGCATCCATCACAGAAGATGCTCAGTCTAACTTATGTTGCACTTTGTGCCAACTGTAAGTGCTAAAAATACTATCTAGGAAACTAAAGCTTCAAAGTTTCGTTTCCTAGGTACTAAAACGTCGTCTAGAGGCTATTGTAGCCTCCCAAAAATTTTATTTATAACCAGGAATTATTTACGATCTGAACGGGCAATTGGGGTTGCTGATATGCACAATTTAAAACTACCGAGACGCAGTTTTGGCAATTTCATAATGGCTGGTATTTATATAAGAAAGATATGCAATAACGATTGAAGCATCCATCACAGAAGATGCTCAGGCTAACTTATGTTGCACTTTGTGCCAACTGTAAGTGCTAAAATCACTATCTAGGATACTAAAACTTTAAAGTTTTATTGCTTTGATGCTAAAATGTCGTCTAGAGGTATTGTGGCCACTCAAACATTTTTACGTGGTTAACGGGCAGTTGGGGTTGCTAATATGCACCATTTAAAACCACCGGGACGCAGTCTAGGAATTTCTTAATATCTGGTATTCATATAAGAAAGATATGCAATAGCGATTGGAGAATTCATCACAGAAGTTGCTCAGGCAAACTTATGTTGCACGCTGTGCGAATTGTAAGTGCTAAAAACACTATCTAGGATACTAAAACTTCAAAGTATCATTTATTTGATGCTAAAACGTCGTCTAGAGGTTATTGTAGCCGCCCAAAAATTTTATTTATAACCAGAAAAATTGTACGCGGTGATCGGTCAATTGGGGTTGCTAATATGCACACCATAAACTACCGGGACGCAGTCTAGCAATTTCTTAAAATCTGTTATTTTAATAAGATAGATAAGCAATAGCGATTGGAGAATCCATCACAGAAGATGCTCAGGTTAACTTATGTTGCACTTTGTGCCAACTGTAGGTGCTAAAAATACTATCTAGGAAACTAAAGCTGCAAAGTTTCGTTTCCTAGATACTAAAACGTAGTCGAGAGGCTATTGTAGCCTCCCAAAAATTTTACTTATAACCAGGAATTATTGACGCGATGAACGGGCAATTGGGGTTGCTGATATGCACAATTTAAAACTACCGAGACGCAGTTTTGGCAATTTCATAATGGCTGGTATTTATATAAGAAATATATGCAATAGCGATTGAAGAATCCATAACAGAAGATGCTCAGGCTAACTTATGTTGCACACTGTGCGAACTGTAAGTGCTAACAACACTATCTAAAATACTAAAATTTCAAAGTTTCGTTTCTTTGATGATAAAACGTGGTCTAGAAGTTGTTGCAGCCTCCCAAAAATTTTTATTTTTAACCAGAAAAATTTTACGCGGTGATCGGGCACGGGGTTCCTAATATGCACAATTTAAGACTACCGGGACGCAGTCTAGCAATTTCTTAATATCAGGTATTTATACAAGATAGATAAGCAATAGCGATTGGAGAATCCATCACAGCAGATGCTCAGGCTAACTTATGTTGCACTTTGTGCCAACTGTAACAGCTAATACACTATCTGGAATACTAAAACTTTAAAGTTTTATTTGTTTGATTCTAAAACGTCGTCTAGAGGTTATTGTAGCCTCCCAAAAATTTTATTTATAACCAGAAAAATTTTACGCGGTGATCGGGCAATTGGGGCCGCTAATATGCACACTTTAAACTACCGGGACGCAGTCTAGCAGTTTCTTAATATCAGGTATTTATATAAGATAGATAAGCAATAGCGATTGGAGAATCCATTACAGAAGATGCTCAGGCTAACTTATGTTGCACATTGTGCCAACTGTAGTTGCTAAAAATACTATCTAGGAAACTAAAGCTTCAAAGTTTCGTTTCCCAGATACTAAAACGTCGTCTAGAGGCTATTGTAGCCTCCCAAAAATTTTACTTATAACCAGGAATAATTTACGCGGTGTACGGGCAATTGGGGTTGCTGATATGCACAATTTAAAACTACCGAGACGCAGTTTTGGCAATTTCATAATGGCTGGTATTTATATAAAAAATATATGCAATAGCGATTGGGGAATCCATCACAGAAGATGCTCAGGCTTACTTATGTTGCACGCTGTGCGAACTGTAAGTGCTAAAAACACTAAAACTTCAAATTTTTAATTCTTTGATGCTAAAATGTCGTCTAGACGTAGTGCAGCCTCTCAAAAATTTTATTTATAACCAGAAAATTTTTACGTGGCTAACGGGCAATTGTAGTTGCTGATATGCACAATTTAAAACTGCCGAGACCCAGTATTGGCAATTTCATAATGTCTGGTATTTATATAAAAAATATATGCAATAGCGATTGGGGAATCCATCACAGAAGATGCTCAGGCTTACTTATGTTGCACGCTGTGCGAACTGTAAGTGCTAAAACCACTATCTAGGATACTAAAACTTCAAAGTTTTAATTCTTTGATGCTAAAATGTCGTCTAGACGTAGTGCAGCCTCTCAAAAATGTTATTTATAACCAGAAAATTTTTACGTGGCTAACGGGCAGTTGGGGTTGCTAATATGCACAATTTAAAACTAACGGGACGCAGTTTACCAATTTCTTAATATCTGGTATTTATATAAGATAGTTAAGCAATAGTGATTGGAGAATCCATCACAGAAGATGCTCAGGTTAACTTATGTTGCACCTTGTGCCAACTGTAGGTGCTAAAAAATACTATCTAGGAAACTAAAGCTTCAAAGTTTCGTTTCCTAGATACTAAAACTTCGTCTAAAGGCTATTGTAGCCTCCCAAAAATTTTATTTATAACCAGGAATCATTTACGCGGTGAACGGGCAATTGGGGTTGCTGATATGAACAATTTATAACTACCAGGACGCAGGCTAGCAATTTCATAATGGCTTGTATTTATATAAGAAAGATATGCAATAGCGATTGGAGAATCCATCACAGAAGATGCTCAGGCTAACTTGTGTTGCACGCTGTGCGAACTGTAAGTGCTAAAAACACTATCTCGGATACTAAAACTTTAAAGTACGATTTATTTGATGGTAAAACGTCGTCTAGAAATTATTGTAGCCTCCCAAAGATTTTATTTATAACCAGAAATTATTTACGCGGTGAACGGGCAATTGGGGTTGCTGATATGCACAATTTAAAACTACCGAGACGCAGTTTTGGCAATTTCATAATGGCTGGTATTTATATAAGAAATATATGCAATAGCGATTGAAGAATCCATAACAGAAGATGCTCAGGCTAACTTATGTTGCACACTGTGCGAACTGTAAGTGCTAACAACACTATCTAAAATACTAAAATTTCAAAGTTTCATTTATTTTATGCTAAAACGTCGTCTACAGGTCATTGTGGCCTCTCAGGGGTGCAATTCTAGTTCTCCTCCACGTGGTGCACCCTGGGTAACGCTAAAGAATTAGAAATAGCTGGCAGTCAAACTATCACCCTCAGGTGATCTCCTGACTGCTATTTACACACTACACTGTACTGTACGATGCAGAATAATTTACAAAACGGCTCTTCACAGTGCCTACCGACCAGATATCTAGGACCATCTGTCCGGATATGCTAGCTAAACATAGAAGGATCTAGCAAAGGTAAAAACCAATGTCTTTCCAAAATTCTGCTAAGCCGAAACATTGATATAGTAGTTGTTCAAGAAACTCATATCGCAACTGAAGCAGACATGAAAACAAGAGGAATAATCTCAGGCTATTCCATTATCGGCGCCACCTACCACCATGCCCACGGCATAACAATCTATGCTAGATCAGACATAGAGAACGTCCAGTTAATTTCCACCGAAGTGGTCAATGATATCCACCAAGTAATAATCGACATAGGAGGAATCAAGGTCCTAAATATATACAAGCCACCAAACACCCAGTGGCAAATCGATTCTATACCCACCCTGCCCCACCCAGCAGTATATGCTGGAGACTTTAACAGCCATAACACACTTTGGGGCTACGCATCGAATGACACCAATGGGGTAATACTTTCAGAATGGGCAGAGACCGCAAATGCTCACCTAATATTTGATGCCAAGGACAGAAAATCGTTCTATTCGGCTAGATGGGGACGAGAATATAGTCCCGACCTATGCTTCGTATCTTCCAATGAATCTGATAGACCTCTCGACATTTCCAGAAAAGATTTGGAGGATTTCCCACATAGCCAACATCGCCCGATTATGCTGGAGGTGGGCCATCAAATACCAATCATAAGATCTTCTCCACGCCCTCGCTGGAACTTCAGTAGAGCCGATTGGGCATCCTTTGCTAAGGACTTAGACAAATATGTCAGATGGATTCCACCAACCCCCGGGAACTATCGCCGGTTCGCTGGAGCAATGATTGCTGTAGGTAAGAAACACATACCAAGAGGTTTTCGGAAGGAATATATCCCGGGCTGGACAGAATACAGCGACAGACTGTACAAGGAATTTATCGATTCCGGCGACACGGAGATAGCCGACGAACTAATCGAGAGCCTAAATAATGGAAGATTACAGAAATGGCGGGAGACCGTGGAGGAAATGGATTTTAAACATTCCAGCCTCAAAGCCTGGTCTCTCTTAAGGAAACTCGGTGGCAGCACCGCCGTCACTAAATCCAAGGAAACAATCTCACCCAACAAAATCGCTGAACATATAGTCCACACATCTAGAGCATCATCAGTTAAGGAACACTCTCGCCGCGTAAAGCGCGAATATACAAACTTGAGGACAACTGTCATTACCAATCCGTCTCCTGCTCTGTTCACACTAGATGAAATAAATGAGACCATCGGAATGCTGAAGACGGGGAAAGCCCCAGGCTTTGACGCAATACACAATGAATTCCTTGTCAATACCGGTCCCAATGCCAGAAAATGGCTACAAAGATTTTTTAACAGCATCTTTCTTTCCGGAACCCTCCCTCCCGAGTTCAAACTATCGAAAATTATTGCACTCCTAAAACCGGGGAAACCAGAACACCTTCCAAGTAGTTACCGTCCGATCGCCCTACTTAGTGCAACGTACAAGATGCTGGAAAGACTTCTATATAACAGAATAAGTCAAACAATCCTGAGTGACATCCCCGTCGAACAAGCTGGCTTCCGCCCGGACCGCAGCTGCTGTGACCAAGTCCTTGCTCTTACCAATTATATCGAAAAGGGATTCCAAGAGGGCCTGAAAACTTCAGTGGTCTTCGTAGACCTTACAGCAGCCTATGATACCGTGTGGAGGGAGGGGATGCTTCTGAAATTATTAACTTCCATACGATGCACTAAAACGACCAACCTCATTAACAACATGCTCGCAAATAGACAGTTTATCCTGAACAAAGACAATCAGAGCAGCACAAAAAGAACACTCAACAACGGGTTACCCCAAGGATCTGTGTTGGCTCCCTTACTTTTTAATCTGTATATTGCGGATCTGCCTCCCACCACGTCCAGGAAATTTGGATATGCGGACGATCTTGCGATTGCCGTGCAACACAAGAACATCACCGCAACAGAAGATACCTTAACGAATGATCTTTCCGCACTGGGAGTTTATTTCCGAGAATGGAGATTGAAGCCTAGTATGAACAAAACTGAGTCTTGTTGTTTTCACTTAAACAACAAAATGGCTAACACAAGGCTTAATGTGTACTTCGACGGAGCACTTCTCCACCATAACCCAACTCCAAAATATCTTGGTATTACCCTGGACAGGACTTTAACCTACAAAAAACATCTCACCAACATGGCTGCAAAACTAAAAACGAGAAATAATATCCTACACAAACTAGCAGGAACAACATGGGGTGCCTCCGCAGACACCCTGAGAACTACAGCCCTCAGCCTCGTTTACTCTGTAGCAGAGTACTGCGCGCCTGTATGGATCAACAGCAGTCACACCAAACTAGTGGATGTGCAACTAAATGACTCTATGCGCACCATCTCGGGTACCATAAAATCAACACCACTGTACTGGTTACCTGCTCTAAGTCATATCGACCTTCGCCGCTCCCGAGCACTACTTCGAGAATACAATAAAATAATTAGCAATCCGGATCTTCCCATAAACGAAGACTTCCCAGCCGGGAGACAACGCCTGAAATCCAGACACCTGCCTATCGCTACGGCCATCGAACTTGCTAACTCCCATTTTAATGCTAAGAACTGCTGGCAACAAAGGTGGCTCCAAACTGCACCTCCTGAATGGCATCAAGTCCTAAATGTGAACGCAACTCCAAGAGGCTTCGATCTACCCCGTAACACTTGGTCGAAACTAAATAGAGTCCGCACAGGTCACGGGCGTTGCGGTGACTCGTTTTTCAAATGGGGAATAAACCAATCTCCCCAATGTGACTGTCAAAATGGTAACCAGACGATCCGCCATATCACGACAGAATGCCCCACTCGCGCATACCCTGGACCCCTCTCAGATTTTGTTGGACTCCCCCAAGAAGCAATCCATTGGCTGAATAGACTGGACGTTGCGCTCTAAAACGTTTTTCCTTTTTTCATATTGTTAACAGTATGTACTTGTCGTGCTCGTGACTATATATATCTATGTTCTATGTTATAACATATTGTATTATGTGTGTAAAGCGCCATACGCTAAATAAGTACAAGCAACGCATCATTTCAACTTTATTCTCATACCGATCTCGTCTCCCTGGCGACGTCATCTTCTAGATAACGGCACCCGTCGCTTTGAGTTGCAACTGCCCTCCCGTTTTCCCAGCCCTCTTCTGGGTCAAAATTCTTGCCGATTCTCCTGGCACGCTTGCCGCTAAACATTTTGCTCGAGTCTGGAATCGGCTAGCTGTTCCCCTTTCTTCCTATACCGTCAATTTTGCATGCAACGCATTTAGCTATTCTATCTAGGTACCTTATTATTTGATACACGTTTTTGAAATATTTCAAGAAGCGACTACTTAACTGACTTGAATTTTGAGCATATCTTGTCTGGAGTGTACAAATCGTTATTAGGGAATCAGTGGCTGGCTTGCCGTCAGGCTCTTAATATTATTTTCCTTATTCTGCCATTTCACATGACGTCACGCTTAGAATACTTCAACAGCTGTTTTGGACAGAATTGCAGTTACCTTGTCGGTAAAATATCTGCGTGTAGGACTAAACAGCTGTTCCCTTGACGTCAGAAGCTTCTAGGTCAATTAGTAGCAACACACGTACCAGTAGGTCAAGGCCTCATCACAAACGGGGCTCGCCAGGATGTGAGGTTATAAAACCACGCATCCAAGGAGAGCATCGAGCTGCTGAAAATACCACGCAAATCAGAATGATTCAGCTCGAACCAACAAGCAAAACGATCTATGACATTTCGCCCAAATTTGGGCTGTTGGAACGATAACTTAAGTAAACTAAGGCGCCCAATCCGCCATGTTGACAAAGAAAAAGTTTTCCTAAGCGCCGCCTCCAACCAAAAATCCACCCTAAAAGTGAGTGCTACGGAAATGTATCCTAAATTGCAGACACGGGATCATGGGATGAGAGGAAAAAAACCAAACTGCGTCATAGGAAGCGTCGACATGCAACGAATATTGTTTAGCTCAGAGATGGAACCGAAAAAAAGCTTTGCCCGAGTGCAATTTCTCGTTCAAAGCGAATGACTTTAGGTCGAGTAGAAAACGCCACGCGCGGAATTCAAACCATCAGCGATAAATAACTTTTGACCCGCAACAAAGGCAAACCGTCGTGTTTTATTTTACTCGTATCTACAAGAAAATTTGTTTAGATAAAACACGCACAAACACACTTGAAATATTAAATTTAAAAACCTCTTTGTTTGAGGATGAATTATTTTATTCTATTTTTTATTATCGTAGCAGCAGTGGATGATCTAAGACAACATAATTGCATATGTCCTCTTTATGCTTTTTACTAGGAATCACGGACACAGTGTCTGTCAGCGAGCTCGACCATATCCAGGCATGCTCGAAATGTTATCTTTTGAACCAAGTGGCCTCATAACAGCTCAGGTTGTCGACTACTGATTAACAGGTTCCACATAGGTGTGAAAGTTTTACTAAAAGCTTAAAGTCGAAGTAGTCGGAATTAAAGCCTCCTGTGCTGTTCTTTTCCGCAAATCTAAATAGTAATTTAACACTGACGCATTAGGAGACGGAGGCCGATAACCAGCTGAAGCACTGTGATTTTGTAGAGTAAGTACTCTTACAGTTGCCAGTGTAGCTCAGTGGTTAGAGCATTGGACTACGGTGCGGAAGTCTGGAGTTCAAATCCCAGAGTCGATGCCTGGCGGGCGGCCTACCCAGTCGCTTTAAATAATTGGGGTAATAATGCGGTTGTCTAAAGCGTGATGCTCACTACGGGTCATGAATTTGACACGCGACAGCCGGGTGTGACAGCGAGGATACGGAAGCTCTGACCTTCCGCCTTGCAGGCCAAGCTCCTTCATCGAGTGTTAGTGCCTCAAAAAAAAAGAGAAAAAAGTACTCTTACAAGTAGTCAGACGTAGCGTTCTGATATGTACAATGTACATGGTTACATACGAATGATCTGTAATGCGTTTGTGCTGACAGTCGCTTTTAAGTTGTTGAAGTCTTAAATCAATAGTTCAACCAGTAAGAGCAAGGCATTTTATTTATCAGCTGTATTTAGATTTGTCACTGTCTTCTACTGATCTGCAACGCTTATTCGAAGTTTCTTTCCTCATAAACTAAGTTTGAAGTTCGCTTTTTTGGTCGTATCATTTCTGCCTTTCGTAAGAGCTGAGCTTTCTAAAAGTGTAAATTTCTGTTTAATCTTTTGTGTCATGGATCTAAAGACTACTTTATAAATGGCAGTTTTTTTATAATCAACCAAGAAAATAATAACTGCAAAAAACTGGAAATAACAAATAAAAACTGTGTACGCCAATGCAAAACAGGTAAAAACCATAAAATTATGTGTCAGCCAATATGCTGCCCCTGAACATCCACCTTCAGCAAAAGCCCGAACATGAGAATAGGACCATAAACCACGTCGTGAATTATAAAAAGAAAACTACTTGGCACCTGAACACAGCCAGCCTAAATATCATAATTTCCCTTATGTTATAGTATGCTAAGCAGTTGGCCTCATAAACGCTCTAGGCATATAAAACTGAGTTATTAGTCCGCACGAAGAAATAACTCCCGTCTTAATAGAAACGTGCACGACACGGCCTGGCTCAGGCCCCAAATTTATATTTCAACTCATCTCCGCAGTGTTTGCGAACACCTCTGTTATCAAAATTTCATGCGACTTGTGCGTTGGAAACCTTGAAAGCAAAACCGGCACGTGGCCGAATGTATGTTTAAAATTTATTTTTTTTGTGATGGATGTGTAATGAGAGACATGTTTTAAATGTCCTTCCTGCTCGAAAATTGTTTGCATAGCAACGCGTTGGTATTTGCTGTGAAATTGAAAAAAATCTGGAAAAGATTTTTAATAAAAAAGTATATGGCTGATTTACCCAGCCAACAGGCTGAAATAATTGCAACAAACATGTAGCTCCGTCAATTTGGATACAAAACTCAAGTATATTCTGCGAATACAGCAGGCTGCAACGATAATAAACATTTACAGAATTTGCGTTAGTATCTACTATTATTGCCATTACAGTATTTACAGTACCCTCTCTGGTTAGGAGGTGGATCTGGTTGTGCTTCAAAGTTCTCTCCTACTGGTTCCAATCCTAAGTTTTATATAAACAAATTTCGACCATTTGCTGAATACAGTATCAGGATTACTGTGCCTGTGAATGACAAAGGAGTTACTGTGGCAAATATTAAGGCTTACATAAAAGCACTAAGCCCCAGCGTTTTGTTTCTCTTGTCATATTGTATTACGTTCTGCAATATTATCATCTCTGGTTTTTGTTTCATGGCAGTAGAATTGTCCGTTTTAAAGTGGGTGACTCCCACTTGTTTGATTTCATTATTCCTATAACTATAAACCTACGCTCCATCAAAAATGTTGAAACCAGGTTGCATTTCGTGAACTAATTATCCAAGTGATGTCTCTTCTCGAACCTGAAAAATGATGACACATTCATGGACTGACAGGATTTTACGTCCACCGTTGAGAAGGTTATAATCCTGTACCTACTCGGTAAAAACCAAGACACAGAATTACCAAAGGCAGAAAGCAAGTCAAAATCAACGACGAGATCTGGAAGATACGTTACTGAGAGGTACTCACAGAAAATAAAAAATCTGTAAAAGGCTTTACCCAGAACTTTCCTTGTCGACATTGTGTATCCCGCTGGGGTTTGAACCAGCCGCATCTGCCGAGCGATCGTAACCGCATCCCTACGTAGAGGTCGTATCTACATCGATAAATCCAGTTACGCCATCGAGCCTCTTCGAAATAAGTACCGCGCGCGCCTTTCTTGAACAGAACGGTGTTATTGTTGAAACGTGTTTACTCTTTTGTGACATTATCCTCTATCGGTTGAGTCTTATTTTCGGAAAATGTAAAGCCTGATCTCTGTGAAAGTTATTACTTCCTTCAAAATTAACCCAAAAATAAACTTCTCTTCTTTTCCTTTCCCTTATGCCTTACGGCGTCGGGTTCTCGATCCATTTCCGGAATAGGTCACGATCCAATCACTCGTTTCCCTAAACTTCTTTCCCATGTTTTTCGTGGTCTGCGTCTTCCTCGTCTTCCATATGGTCTTGCTTCCAATGCTTGCTTTGGATATCTGTTTGCTCCCATTCTTACTACATGCCCATACCACTTTAACTGCTGGTCCTCAATTGTCTGTATTAAAGGGTTCATGCCTATTTCCTCCGGTGTTACCACATTTCTTATGCGATCGCTTCTTGTTCGTTGCATTATTCCTCTTAGATATTTCATCTCCCCTGCAGTTATCTTGCTTCTGGTTCTGTCTTGTATGGTCCAGCTTTCCGATGCATACGTTAATTTTGGTACATATATGCTGTGATAAACTCGAAGTTTTGCCTGCAAGCTCCCTTCTTTCTTCGCTATTATTATTTTGTTTTACGCATAGTATATTTTACTGGCTTTATTTGTTCTATGTAGTATTTCTTGTTCTGTTGTTCCAGTCTTGTTCATAACTGTTCCCAGGTATTCATAGTTTTCAACCCATTCTAGTTGTTTTCCACTACAGAATAATATATGTGTGTCTTCTGGCGTTTCTTTCTTTGTTATGGACATTATTTTACTTTTATTTGAAATCGGCAGTGAAGTACGCCGAAATCGTCATTAAAATACGAGAAATCGGCAGTGAAGTAATTCATTGTTTTACGACTTTTTTGTAGGTGGCGAGGCGACAGATAAACGTCAATCGACCGAACATAACCTACAAAAGTTGGTTAAAATGTTGTAATTTCACGATTTCTCGATTTCAAATAAAACATAGTGTACACCTCGGCACTGAAGTTCCTTTTTATCCCTCATGTGGTTTATTTGCCTTGGCCCTACGTGCCTCGGCAACTAAATCCACATTCGTGATAAAAAGTTATACTTCAGAGCCTTGGTATACAAACTACTATTAGCTGTATTAATTTTCATTCCCCATCTTTCTATGGCTCGGTTCCATTTACTGACTATTTGCTGTAATTTGTCATTTGATTCTGCCAGTAGGACTATGTCGTCGGCGTATACGAGGCTCTGTATCATTATTTCTTGTAAGTTCCAGTTTCCTAATTTCACGCCAGCTGTAGGCTCCTTACATTCGTGTATTATCTGGTTCATTACTGATATGAACAGAAGTGGGCTAAGCGTTTTTCCATTTCAAAGCTTTCCCACTCAGACCCTCTTATACGCACTCTTCCGTTTGTTCGTTCATATAGTCTTTTTATAGCTTGTTGTAGTTGGTAAATAAACAGAATTTTATTTTTTTAAGGTTATTACCCTGTATATATTTGTATGAAATTGTACAGGGTTTCATGCGAGGTAGATATATAATGTGTATGCAAAATATCATCTTCCTCCGACAAATAGTTTGACAGACAGACAGACAGACAGTCGGAATTAAGAAAACCTCTTTTTCGTCATCTAGGTACCTTGAAACGTGAAGATCTGAAGAAATCTCGGAAGCTGATTTTTTCGTGATTACAATACTCCCTTCGTCTTTCAGACGAGAGAAGTAATAAAAGTCCAAAGAGAAAGTAAAATGTGAACATAATAGGATCAGTGACGGTGAAAACCAAATAATAAGGCTACTAAACCTGAATGAATCATACCAGCACTAATTAAATAAGGTTCAGAGTAACTAAAGGGCGCCATGCAAATAATGGAGAGCAGAATACTGGCGTAGTGAAAACAAAAGTATACAAAACCCAATCTTCAAGAAACGCGACCGAAGAGCTTTGCGGGAACGACGGAGAGATAAGTATACTATCAACAATGGGAAGGATAGAAATCTCGGAAGGTGATTTTTTCGTGATTACAGTACTTGCTTCGTCTTTTAGACGAGAGAAGTACAAAAAAGGATACGATATTATGTACTAAACCAGTTTGACTACTTTAGCTCAATGGTAACAAACGAGGAGGTCAAATCCACTACAGTCAAACCAACCAAAATATGGAAAGACACAAGCACAACAAAAAACACCAAATTACATCGTATGAGCACGTTGGTCTTTTCAATTGCTTGAACCTCCGAAACATGGACTGCTCATAAAACCTAATGCAAAACGGATTAAATCCTTGGAGCTGTGGGTTATCGATGGGTACTCCGAATACCTTAGACAGCCCATCTTATACGCTACTTTGCACCTGTAGCAAAAAGAATGGCCAACATAGAAATTTCGATATTGGAAGGCAATGTGGGAGGGGCATTTCGCCAGTCCCAAAACAGAGAACATGGATAACCAAGTATTATGACACCACCGCATCCTCACACACGATAGTGACTGAAACAAGGAGGAGGATAATTCGATGAAGTCAGTTGCAACAGCTGCTAAATGTGGTTACGAGATTAAAATTATTAAAATATCTGTAATATATCATAAACAAAAAGCAAGCGAAAGACGTCGAGAGAAGTAAATCCACAAAGATATGTTAAAATACCCAATATCTTTACATTTTCTTCTGTATTGAAACAATGTCTCCTGTAAGCCATTACTAAGCCACAGAATTTGCCACTTTCAGAGCTTCAATCTGTGCGCGTTGCTGCTCCTCAACCAGTCCATAAATTCGCTCGTTTCGCCAGGAATTTTATATTTCGAAAGAGACAGTCGCCGGAAGTGGGCGCGACCATTAATTTCTGTCTTGTCATAGCTAAAATTGCGAAATAGGAGTCGGTGTTTGTTCCGCCGGCGCGGAAAATAATACAAAACCAGAAAATACACCCACCACATTCACACTGAAATATGCATTTGTAGCCATAAATATTCATAAATGTGTACATTAAAAGTACATTAAGCTTTACAGCTCGAATAGGGGCCCAGATAAAAACTTCATCCACATCTGCAGCGGCTGCTCCCAACCGCAGTCTGGGAAACAATATCAGATAAGTTGGCGAACGCATGTAGAGCACGGTCACGAATCCATCTGAACAGGTTGCAGGTTTGAAAACTTAAACAAGGTATTTTTTAGTAAATCAGAAGTTCTGTTTATATAGAGAGCCAAGGCGAGAATATTCCTTTATTTCTGCAAATTGCACTAAAAAACATTGTATCACTGCAAACACCAACAAATGGCGCATTTAATAGTATCGCGATCAGCTATTCCCAAGACTAAGGACTAGTAAGGGATCTTTTATATAATAATAATAATAATAATATATTTTTATTCCATAACCCAAATATATACAGTTTATAACGTAACACGCAAAATATTTATGGAACCTTAAGATGAGGTTCAGAATCCTGTTTTTCAACCTCATCTTAAATATAATAGAACGCAGGACTTCAAAAAAATTGCCTAACTAAACTATAGTTCATGGTGAAGTAAATCGCAACATATTTGTTAAACATCCAAAAAATAAGCAACATTCAATGAAATCAAAACCAGTAGACAATGGCCGTGCAAGACGCAATATTATGAAAAACTAAACATCAAATTACATTGAGATAATCACTGAGTTTGAAGTAAATACTCGAAGAAGACAGGTCTAAATCTATGCAAAGGTAAATCTTTGTAAGAAGCGGGTAATTTGTTTAATACTTTTACAATATTGTAAGAAAACGATCTTTCGAAATGCGATGTTTTATGTAGAGGAACAGTTAAAGTCCACTTACGTCTTAAATTTAATTTGTGTACGTCGTTCTATAAGTGATTTTATTATAAAGATAAGGCGGTTGCTTTTCTAAGATTAATTTTTAAAAACCAAGCAACTTTTAAGGAATCTTCTGTTTTTTATGTTCAGCCAATTTGTTTCAAGAAGTGTATGCGAAATATGTTCAAATTTTTTAATAACATGGATATATCTCAAGCAAGCATTTTGCACTCTCTGAATTCGCTTAATGGTATCAACATCTAAACAGGAATCATAAATTTCTAAGCAAAATGTAAAATGGGAGAGAACAAGAGATTCACAGAGAGTAGTTTTGACTGCGTTACTGAGGTATGACGTGTGTGGATAAAGTATTCTAAGATTGCCATATGCTTTCTGAATGTATTTAGAAATTTTTCGTTTATATCTAAAACTATTGTCCAATATAAGACCTAGATTTCTTGCTTCATCAACAACAGGTCTTAATTTATTTTTTTCTATAGCACATGTTAAAGTGTGCTTTTATCGACTCAAAACAAAAGGTCAAGTTTCACATTAACAGCAAGGGTAGATAAAGTAGCACTTTAACCTCAAGGATAGATAAAGTAATTTAATTTTCTAACTTTTGTTTAAATTAAATATGACAGCTTCGTATTATCGTAGCAACCCAATCTAGCTACTGACATTTTGAAATGTGATTGACTGTCATTATTTTCTTTTGAAATTGTTAAAGTTCTTGCTATAGAAAAAAATATTGTATTATACACGACGATAAAGTTATTTCTATCCACTCTTGAACCATTAACGTCTCGACTTCGTCTCGACGTTAAACGATTCACTCGTGGATAAAATTTAACTTTATCGTCTTGTATAATAAATTACTAATTTATGTGCAGGCTAAGTATGTTTTTCTTAATATCACATTCATTTCTACTTCCAAACATTACAGCACAAGATATCGTCGGCGTACATATGCAATTTACAGGTTTTAGCGTAATGATGCAGCCTGACAGTATAAATGGCATACAAGAAGGGCCCAAGAATAGATCCTTGTGGAACACCTCTTTCAACAAAACGTGCTTTAGACATACGACCATCAATGATAACCTGTTGACCCCTGCTAGAAAGGTAGTTTTTCATTAGGGTAAGAGCGTTAAGACCAAGACCAATGTAATTTAAAACAGCAATTAACAAATCATGACTAATAGTATCGAACGCTTTACTAAAATCTAACAGCGTTAATACTGTTAATTTTCCATTACCAGAAGCAGCTAAGATATCATCAGTTATATTTAGCAACGCCGTAACACAACTATGAGATGGTCTAAACCCTGACTGAGAAATTGGAAGGATATTATAATTACTTAAGTATTGACGTAACTGTTTATTTATCATTTTTTCTAAAAACTTTGAAAATGCCGGCAGTATACTGATAGGCCGTAAATCTTTATAGGCTGCAGCATTATTTATTTTGGGGAAAGGAATCACAATTACATTTTTCCAACATTTTGGAAAAACATTTTCTGTTAAACAGCAGTTCAGTATATGAGTAATAAACGGTAATATGTATGGACAACACAGTTTAGTCATATTAATGGTTATACCGTGACAGTGACTGATACGCTAAAACGTATAATAATACTTATGTAACTTATGTGGTGAAGTTTTATGTATTTCTTGCTTGGATATCGGTTAAGATGGTGATTTCGAGTTTACAAACAGAAAAGAGGCGCATTTAATTAATAGTGTTATGGTTAATTACATTGCAAAAATAATAACTTAACCTTCTATTACATAATGTTTCCATTTGGGATCATAATGTAGGAAAATTCAGTTCTACTTTACAATGGCTAATTTTTACTCCGGATTCATATTTTCCTTTATGGAAAGTAGGGCTATTCGGCAATTGGTGGAATAGGACAAATTGCTTGCCACGTCCTTCTTCTCTTTTGTGGTAGTTTCAGTACACGAGCTGAAATGGTTCGTATCGCTGTGCAATATTGAGGAGAGGGCCCCAGATGAGGTACCTGCTGTCCATGTTATCGGGGAGATGATTATAAAAAACGACTAACGTTTCATAACCGAAAACTACGTACTTTTGGGCGAGAAAATTACCGTTGTAGAGTTATTAAATTTCGTTTTTTACGAAGGCCTGAGTGGCAAGTTCGGAGCGCTGTCCTGGGCGTGTGAACATAGGTTGCTGTCTGTGGGTCCTGTAGGCATTTCTCCACGTTCAGGACAGTCATTCGTTAGAGGGGATTTTGGTCCAGCAGCCTTTTAGGTGTTTAGTCAGACAATATTAGGGCCTGGTTTAGTTCCTGCAAAATATCTTTAGCTATCCGAGTTATCGCTCTAGAGGTGCTCAGCGTGGCCTGTTAGCTAAACAATCGTAATAATTATATCGCTGCGAAATTATAAATTCACCTTATGTGGATTAGATATTTGAACTTATACTGTTCAATTTGTATTGGCTTACATGTTATTGTACGGAGTGTAACCACTTGGGCTTCGTCCTTTTACATTTTTTAAGTTTACTTAGGAATTCCGGTGCTGAGTTTACTACAGGTTAAGAATCAGTTTAGAATTACTGAATGGCTAAAATTAAACGTTTACATTAATTGTTAATTAGGCTGCATTTTAGAAGATGTAAACAGTTTAATTACACAGTTGCAGAATGTTATTTGTTCCAAATTACAGGAATTCACTTATTTGATTAACAGTCTGCTTAATGTGATAATTTGTGGCCCCTTTTATTGAGCAGCATTATACACCGATTGCTCTGTGTAGTTTTGAGTAAGTAACGTAGGGAAGTGGAGCTTCCATACCAAGTTATATGTTAGACATAAGTCATTTCTTGTAAGGTCTGTGATATTTACTACCTTGTGACTATTGAAATACTTTCTCTACAACTTTTATTTGTCGAATTTGTTATATTCGTTTTCTTCTGCGCACAATTTCAAGCGCATGCCGCTGATCTTAGACCTTGGAAGTGATGATTTTGCAGTGAGTGCAAAACAGAGCTGAGTGACGGTAAAAAGTTGACAGCAATCAAGCAAGTCACACGTATGCTTGTGGCTTACGTGTTTTAATTTTTGTGATGCCATAGCTGTCGAAAATTGCGGTCGTGAAGACGTTTCGGTTGTTACCAAATAATTAAAACTCTGCACTTCTTAAATACTTGGCGTTCCGTTTGTCATTAATTGAGTTACTGTCTTACTTCGGCAATCTATTCTTATAGGGCCTTATTCATCCATCGCCTCCAATAATTCCATTGACCGTGGTTTATTAATGCTGGTTGTCTCCTGCGTTTAAAGCGTCACAAACATCTTTTACATCTCTACCAAACTGGCTTCTTTGCGTAGACACCTAAGCTTTCAGAGACCTGAAGCTAGTCGTGCGTACTTTACACATTTGTTACAGATAGTAATTGGAATTTCCCCAACAACCTCATATGGTGCACTTTATCATGTAAGAGACGTTCAGATTCTGAACTCGAACAGCGTCATCTGGGAAACTACTAGACGTGTTTTAGTGTTTCCACCCGTTGTGTTCACATTTGAGAACACATATTTTGTTTCAATAACACTATTTAGAATAACATTTAGTTTTCGTCGTTGATTAACATTTTTTACAAAAGCACATGTAAAGAATTAATAGTTGTTCCAGTTCTGAAAATTATAATATATTCATGTAACAGAAAATTAACTAAAACATTCAGTAACTGTCGCATACTATAAACACGGAACAAAGCTTTGTTTCTTGCTATAACCTCCCAACGTTGGTAAAATATTGCTAATCGTTGTTCAAGCAGAATTCTTTAACATATAGACAATTTTCCTCCTTTAAGACCGGACTAACTATTCGTAGGAATATTTGGCTTTACGATACGTGCTTTTGACGGCTTAATGAGTGCAAGCTTCTACAAAGCGGTAGTTAAAACAGTAATAATCGTTTCTGGAAGCGATGTTAATGTATGTTTTCGTTTAGTGTGGTCTTTGTGCGAAACCCATTTTCAAAGTACAAATGGACAGAAACGTTTTTCATTTGAACACACGTTTATTTAAAATTGCTTCAGTAGACACGACGTTTCAACAAAGTAAGTCCTACCTAGTGGCACCGAAAAGCTGGGTATTCGATGTTTCCTATACAGTTCCTGTAATACCTGATAAAACGCATACCTAAAGACAAGTTTATTCTTGTCTACTAAGAACAACAGAATGAGTGTTCTATTAACTAATTTAACCATGTTTAGTCAACGCTTCAAGTTTTCCTTTCCTGATTTATTGGGAGTTTTATAACAACAGCAGAAATTTCTTGCAGCTTATCTAAAGTGAAACAAATATACAGATTTCTATTTCAGTTTTGTCGTGACTGCGAAAGGTAGTGGTCGAATTGAATATATTTAATTGAGCTTCTGATCCCATAACTCTTGCTAGATCTTTATCTCTAAGTTTTCAAGAATATAAGAAAGGGTACTATGTGGAGAGAGATTTGTGAGGTGGTCAACGTGTTTGTGTTTTTAAAGCTCCGATACTAAAGTCCAATTTTGGCCATATCGATTTATTTAAAAAGCAAGAAGGAAGTTGAAGAAAAGAAGCAGAGGTTTTTCAAATCCGGAAGGGGTGAAAACAGATGAAAAATCATCGGATTAGTCAGTAATTTCGTTATAAATAAGTTTGGTTGAGGTTAAAAGATAGTAAATTAAGTGGAAAGTTGCATGTAGCTTACAGATAAGAAAAATAGCCGTACACAGAGGTCACGACGAATTTTTTTAAGGGTAGGCAACACACTGTACACAAAAGTTTGAATGGTGGCTTACGAGCAAAGAGAAAAGAACAGATTCAAAACCACAAATAAGGGTCGGCCCTCTGAGGTGTAGAACTGGTGTCAACACTTATCGCTGTGTGGATGGAAAGTGGATGATATGGAGGGCGTGGAGGAGTTATTAGAGCAGATACGGAGTAGGCTGGATGGAATGGACGAGAAATTAGGACAAATAGCTAATGATATCGGCGCAATAAGGTTATAAAATAAACAACTAAAAGAGAAAATCGAAAAGCAGAATAAAAGGATAGAAGTCTTAGGGAGTGGTGGATAAAGAAGAGGAAGAGGAGAACGTGACACTGGAAAAAATCTTAACGGTGATGGATAAAGATAAGGATCTAAAAGATTACAAAAGATTATAGAATTATAAGGAAAGGGGAACAAGACCACTGCTAATTAAACTGGAAAAATATAACAAAAAAATAAAAATACTAAAGCAGACCAAGAACCTAAAGGACACCGAAATATGGATAAACGAAGATTACACCAAAGGAGTACAGGGCGATCGAAAGAAACTAATTCCACTAATGAGAATATAATATTGTAATAAGATGGATAAAAAGAGTATTTAATAATAAAATTTTGACAGTTTGAATTAAATATAAGTATGTAAGCCAATTTTAAAGGCGTTGGTTTGCACTTCCACAGCCATACTAGATGAGATTAATTTTTGATCATACTATGTTATTTAGGAGCTAACGGGTATTTCGCCAGTTGCGTAAAGTAGGATTTTGTGTTATATTAATGAATTTCCTTACAACTGTCGATTATTACACATAACAACACAGTTTCAATAGGGTGAGGCCACTGTACATATGGCTTAACCTTACACCACTAGACCTTTTTGTGGGGGTTACCTCAAAAGCAGAATATACAGCGACGCCCCCGTCAATTTCAACCAGTTAAAGGATCTAGAAAAGAAATAAATCCCATAGCAGCCGACATGTGTTCAAGAGTTTTCCGCAAAGGTTGTCTTTACGTTACTTTTTTCTTCAGAAATCTGAGAATATTTGTCAATCAAGCACTGTATTGGCAAGTACGAACAAGCCGTGATTGGGTTTTCGAAGCAAAAATTGTATTTTTCAGTTCTCTTGTTTTCACATTAATCGCTTGTTGATGTATCTGAGGCTAGTTTTTACTTAAAGTGCTAACTAGGGATAGCTTCTTTTGTAAAAGTTCCTCTGCAAAAGTATTGCTAAGTAATGTCAGGTTACTACCAGATTTAGCTAGTCTATGATCTCCATCATTGGGAGAATATGAACAACACAATAAAGATCTGCAAGTTGCCATCTTGCATATAATTCCATTTCTAATCAGATCCGAGAATCACAGAGAGCAAATATTTTGAGACCATACTTTGTTAGAATGCTCGGTATGTATTTCCTGAAAGAACATTTTCCTCTGAATGGAACTAGTGGCTGTATATTCTGCAACTGTTTAGTCTATTTTTTTTGATAGTTTTGATTAAACAAGTCAAACATTTATTTCACAGCCGCTAGTTTGCCACTTTTTCATCACAGATTTCAATCGTTGACATTAAAGCGGAGGCACATCAGAGCGTTGTTTTTTCATGGACATTATTGTGTAATATATATCCATTCCTGCTTCATGTATAGCCTACAAATCTTCTAAATACTCCCTTCAACCTCGAAATGAACCAGGAAGTACTAGCATACCAATAATTATACTTACTATATATATCTTACTGTGAAGGAAGCTGTAAAGCAATAATATCAACATATTACACGTGTTTGTGCCTGCAGGTCTGCGTCTATCACGTTTTGATCATCACGAACCGAACGCAGTTCGTCCGCCATCGGTTACTCATGCCTTTGACAATGCAATGGTAAGCGGATAAAGCAGTAGAGTCAAATGTAGAGGTGGCACCAACCATACCACAAGTGCTAAAGTTAGAAACGATCACAGGACTGGGTCATTTGGAAAGAAGGAAACGAAGGAAGAGTTCCAAAAAGCATGGTGAGAGGAAATATTAGGCACAAGAAGAGTTGGGGGATCGGAAAAAATATAAATTTTACTGGAAAATAAAATAACAGTTTGCTGAATGAAAGCAAAAACAGGAATGAGAGGAAAATATCGACGTATTTTTAAGCAATAGAAGCCTACAGAGCTGACCTTTTTTCAGCGTTATTTGTGTGTACTTCCTTACTTAAAATAGTGGCCCTAAAACAAAGAAAATGGATTGATGGTATAAGAAATAAATAATCATATATTAATGAATTTAATTGAATAATTATGCCGAAAGAAGAATCTTGTTGGATGAAGTGAAAACGGATTAGAATAATCTACATATTAAAAACAGAATATTAAAATGAATAACAAGAGGTGTTAAAATGATTAATTAGGAAGCAGGTTAAGCAGAAAAACATTCAGAAACTTTATATAAACGAATCTTAAGAATTTAACAATAAAACGTATATGATTGCACAAGAAGGTATAATTAAAAAGTAAAATAATATTAAAGAATGGAATATTAGAATAATTAACAATAATTTTAATAAAAAACTAAAATGGTAAGAGAATGTGATGGTTCATATTATATCTACAGCAGAAGTTAAATGTTATAATTTGTAAATAGATATTTGTAATTGTTATCAGGTTTGAACGTAAATAATTTTAATTGTTGTTAAACTGTATAACAGAATTAAAAATTCTTACTGCTTGTGTATGTTGAAAAAATCTCAGAATTGATTTTGTTTAAAAGAAAATGTTAGAAATAATAAAATAATTAATAGTTATATTATTTTATTATTCTAAATTTGGGGCAATATGTTATAGTCTTGGTACAGGGGTTTAAAATCAGGTTGATAAGGTTAAAAGAATACAGTATTAAAAATTACAAAGATGATTTTAAGTATGAAATGGATATCAAAATTATTAAAATGTATTTGGTAAAGAAAAGAAATAGAATTTAGAATTCAATTGGATGAAGCTACATAAGAAACAGTAGAATTTTAACATAATTTAATTTATCTGAAATGAAAAGGGGAATTGATGGCAAATACTTTTTCGAGATATACCATTTAACATAGTGGGTATTAGACAAATATAATAAAGTTCTATAGTGTGTTGGACTATGAAATATATGCTAAACTAAATCACTAAGGAGATATTTATTTATCAGTATGTAAAAATAATGTAATACCAAAACATGTAATACAATTTGTAAGCGGTTGAAATTATGAAAATAAGCCCTTTATAAAAGTTTTTGAAAGTTGATTGGAATGTAAAAGGGTTATAAATTAAAATAAAATCGGCGTGGTGTAAATAAAAATTAAACTTCAAAAGATTAAAAGATGTGAAAAATAAGAGGATTAAAATAAATGGATGTGGTGAGACCGCCCAAGTAATACAGTTATAATCTACAAAAACAAATTTCTGGAAGGGTATGCTGAACTGAATTTATTGTCAAATTACATTGCATCATATTAACTGGATAACAAGGAACGGTTTTTACTGGAAGTGGTTTACATCGAGATCATTAGCAGAGTGAGCGATTTATGGGGTGGCCTATCCACGATTTTCATCTAAAAGAGTTCTAATTCGACAAGCTTGTCATTAAAGTGACATCTTATAACTAGCATCTAGTCGAGGTTCGTGATACCAAGTCGTCGAAGGCTTGAGGATTTTGGTAGGACGACGTGGATGGTGTTTGCTGCTGGCATTGTTGCTAGAGAGGGTTGGTAGGTGCCTTGTCGTGTTTTGGCCAAGTAGTCTTTGAGGATCCAAGTGTGTTTTAGCGGAGTTCGTGCAGGCATTGTTTTTGGAAGTTGGGAGGTCTTTGTGAGGTTGCTGGATGCGTTGGGCTTGGTACAGGAGAGTGTCGAGTCGAATAACAGGTGACAGAATACAGATATTTAAATAAAATCTGAAAAATATAGAAAGAGTGAAGTGAGGTAATTATAATTAAGGGAGTACTTACCATTTGATATAGTTGAATGACAAAAATTTAACGAGAAAGCATTGGTAATTAATTTTGCACTAAAATAATTTAAAGTGTCAGGTGACAGACGTATGAGTTGTCATAAAATAAAAAAATCAAATTCAGAATAGAAGCAGTCTAGATTATAAAGAATTCGACCTGTGTTTCAGTCAAGTGTTTTTCTACCGGAGCTGGTAGTTTTATAATCTTGATAATCTATAATTATAAAAGGGCAAATGAGTTAATTAAAATTCAATTTTAAAAAGACTTGATTGAGAATAAACTAAAGTAAAGTTTAAGTCAATTATAACAGAACAGACGTTACAACGTAGAGTGATCATTACATAAATGTCTCTAACAACGAGGGGCAAATTGTAATAGTTGGGCACAACATTATCACCACTACAATATATAAAAACATACTGGGGGTGCCCTCTAAAGTGAGACGCTATAGATATTGCAATGGTATGTCTAATTAGTGTTGTACTATGTTATTAATTTAATTTTTAAATAAGGGCACCACGCAAATATTTTTCGTATACGTGTTATCAAATCTTAGGTTGATTAAAAGTTACTTGTAAATTGATAGATAAAAATAAATAGTTGTATGCCCATTATAATATTTTATTTATCTGCAATTAATCCAATAATACTCTAGCTCAAATCGATAAAGGACAGACTCATCTCGGTTGGATCCACCCTGAATGCATAATATATTAAAATTATTAAATACGGATCTGTCTCCGCGTACCCTTAACTGCGTACAATCGAAACTGAAATTGGGTCAAATATAAGTCAAGATTTACGCCGTTTGCAAGATCCCGTTAAATTAAATAAACAAAACAAGCGAAATCGATCACAGTTCTATCGGTAACTATTTAAAATAGTTGGTTTTCGCGGCATTAATCCTCATTGGTTTCTATCATTTGTTTATGGCGCCCGCTTCTATCTCCCAATTGTTTATTTTGGCGTCGGTCTGAATCTCACCTCAAATAATGAAGTTTGGGCTTTTTGGCATACTAGAATCACTCGTACGGCGATGGAACTGGCCTGGATTGCCTTGAATATTGCTCCTCTTATGCATGAATGAATTTCCCGGCGCTCACTTAATTAGTTTTAGAATGAACAGTACCTGCACTAGTCGTTCTCAAATCGGAGGGTTCGTAGCTACTCTGACCTTGTTTCAGGGCTGCTATGGGTTGGATCCTGCTGTTGGGGCGTGGGGCACGTACCCCACGGGCTGCTGAGTGGCACTGATGTCTTCCCCAATGTGCTGGCTGGACTGGTCGACCTCCTCGTAGCTGTCGGAACTAAGGCTGCTTCGAATCGAGGTTATGTCACACAACGTAGGAAACCTCAACAATTTTTGGTGGCGGATGTTGATAAAAATAATACCACATGAGCACAAAAATTTGCTCAACACACTGGTAAAGTTTCAGACATGTATTTTTATTTTTAATATCAGAAAATTTAATTTCAATACAGAGCACAATTTCACACGTCAAGCCATTAATTTATAAATTTGTCTTCTCTTTTTTGTTATAAACAAAAGCTAGTTAGTTTCAAATTAATTACGGATGTTAACATGGTTCAAAATACTGACTTTTAACACTAAATTCTACTTAAAACTAGGATTTTGTACACTAATATTACATCTACAATAATTGTTTACATTTATACTAATTTTGCGTGTCTATTTGTCACTGCACGTCTTTTTAATTTGCGTTTAAATATTAACGTCACTGCACTGATGAGAGTATTTAATTCGCGCATTTCCTGCACTGGCTTCCCTTGAATTCACTGTTTTATTTTCCACACATTTTTAAGTTCATATGCTGTCTCCTTTTCTGCACTATCTATAACCTTTGCCTTTTGATTCTTACGGTTTCCTTCAAATGCTTTAATGCCTTCATTCTTATCTGCTCGTTGCATGTTCATAAGCTTATCTATCTTTTAATTACCTTTCTTATAAAACCGTGACTGGATTTCACTATTAAACTGTACCTGAATTCTACGCTTCATTCCCATGCGTTTGCGATCCATCTTGTAATTATTAAATTTAATTCGGCTTGGCGTTTACTTTAGCAAAAACCTAATCAATTAACTGAACTTACATTCAACTTCGATCCCTGTTCAAATTGAGATTTGCTTATTGCGTTCATTAATTAATTATTCTGCAATTACTGGCATCTCATTATAAATATATTCATTCTGGCAAATTCAAGTTTTAGTTTTGCAGCTATATATAATATCTTACTCTGAGCTTTCATAAAATGTCCATTAATTTGGCAATGCTAACAGAGTTGATTGGTAGGGCTTAAAACCATAGCAATATATGTAAACGGTAAACTATAATTTACACTTACTTTTACGTAATATGTACGTTAGTAAAAATATGTAATTTAATTTTACTTTTTAATTAATTTTTATAATTATATTTCGTTTTGTTAAAAAATAAGAATTGAGTTGTTATTTTTATAGGTTTATTTGATAATACCTTGATGGAGTGGAGGTGGGGGCCCACTTGACAGTTTATGATACAGAGCCTGCTGATCTCTAGCTACGCCTCTGAATAATGCACAATAAAGCACAACCTGTTCCTGATTTAATGCCATGCCGTAATGTTAGCACATACACTTCAATAGTCTTACATAAAATGACTTTTTTAAGATCCTCTTCGTGTTCCACTTTTTCAGACTCTTGGTAAAGCACTGCAATTTTGAATGCGGGCCTCATTTCCTTCATTAGGATTCAACCCCGCTTCTTTTGCGTCGATTTTTTACGGCCGAGCTGTATTAGGCACATTTGTATCACTTTTATTCGTCTCGAGCCGTCCTTAATCGCGCTTTAATTCAAGAAAAGCCACGTTCGCCCTGCATTTGCCATTCAGATCAGTCGCGTTTGGCCCAGTATCCACACCTAGTTCTGGTTTCTGCGGCCGTGGTGTGTGCAGCTCAGCTCGATGCAGAACGGTCAACAAAAGCAGACGGGAACGGCGGAATTGGAGTCGGAAGAGAAATAGCGCCGCGGGTTTGCGGAAAAAGAAAATTAAAGTCTCATACGAATCCATTCTCATCAGAAACGACAACTTTTTGATGTCGGGGGTAGAATTCCAATTTCAACGCGACTTTTATATTCGCACTTTTATGCTGATATTGCGGCCTCGCTTCTACAGAAGATGAGTATATTACCTACAAATTTAACGGGTCCTGCATCCTGCGAAAGACTCGAGCCTCGACGGCGATTTTGAACCACTCTCGGCGTTAATAAATTTTTGGTTTCGGCAGGTTTTATGTGCGAGTTGCGCTGAACTTATTGCGATGTTTTTAAATATTGGTTTAAATTTATTGTCATCCTTGTCATTTAACATAAACAGAACATTATAACCTCTCTAATTATGCTCTAATGACAATCTTTTAATTAAATTAATGTATTAAATGCATATACCCTCTGGACAACAAAAGACCACTCAAAAATGAACAAATTAAGCAGCCATTGACTTACATCAGTAGAAGCTACTGCAGAAACTGAGAAAATTTTACTAGAACATTCTTATACAATCTAAAAAGCTATAATATGTTATCTACAGTTAAAGGCACTGTAATGCTGGATACAGAAATGAATCAGTGAAAGACATTACATTAATCCAAAGAAAGATATAATGTTCAGAAAGAGACCGTTTACAAGCAAAATTATGATCTTGGTTTTCTGGGATTCTCGCGGCGTCTTGTATAATGACTTTCTTGACAATGGTCACACCATCAACACATCGTATTACTGAAATATTTTGACCAAATTGCGGGTCCAAATCAAGATCAAATGCACTTAACGACTGCGAACCGGAGTGCTCATACAGCACGACAATGTATCGTCGCACAAATGCATCACAGCGTAATCAACAATTTAAAACATTGTTCAAAATCTGATAGAGCACCGTACACAGGGCCCTATTATAAAGGTGGTGCTGGAAGAGCTCCGAAAGTCTGCGTACACGAGGATATCATTCGTGCCAGTATCAACGCGTTCAAACCCTACAATTTGTCAATTACCCTGAGAGGATAATATTTTGCTAGTGGGTGATAAATCAGTAACAAGTCGATGAAAATGTTTCAATGAAAATCTTTGCCATCGGTAAAACCACTTTCACTTACAAGGAGATGTCCAACTTTCACAATTTTTACCTGTAAGCCTTGGAAAACCCACACACTATTAGCAGGGCCCATTTTAAAGCTATAAGTTTATGATAAATTTTTTGAAGTTTGATTGGTCCTTTTTATTTAACCAATCGTTTAAATGCTGAAGGATATATGAATTTTTTACAAAACAATTTGAATGATCAATTGGAGAACGTGCTTTTAAGTGTTGTCCGGGATCACGGCAGACTAACACATTCTGATCGATAGATCAGAAACCATACACGTAACACCTTGAATCGTCGGTGGATCGGCGAGTTGACCCTGGCCTGCTCGTTCCCCGGACCTAAATCTTCTTGAGTTTTACTTGTGGGGATAATTAAAAACAGTAGTGTATCAAAAAGATATCCAACACATTCAGCATCTTCAACAAAGGATTTTCCGAGTTATTCGAAACAACATTGCACAATGTTAGCAATCATTAGTCAGGATGGACTCAGTTGCGCATTTCGATAGGTATGGGAAGTTTTGGCACTTGCCGAAACAGAAACTTCAGAAATTTGTTTTTTCTAATTAGGGCCGCCCATACCTTGATTAGAATTATTGAACGAGATAAATATTTTTCAATAAAAGGAAAATGTTCAATTTGGCTTAATGAATCATCACACCAGAGAAATTAGAAAGATCTTGGAACACCCTATGTAGGAATGTTATATTCGTTTTATCCCGCATGCAATTTTCCGGCGCACGCCGCTGGTTGTGCTACAGCAGAGGGGCGGAATGGTGGCTGCAAAGCCAATTCACACGACGGGGATAAAAAAAACGAAGCGACCGATCGCATGGCGTATCGTGCTGCGAGGTCCTAGTAATCAGTTTTCTTGAAATCGGGGGACTAGAAACATTTGAATTAATTTAAAACAACAAGGTTGCCTACATCAGAACTTAAAACTATAGGGGCGGGGGAGGCTGAAAGTCCTTAGACATCAATTATGTTAGACATATCATTCGTTTACTAAAAATTAAAAATTTGCTATGTTCGGTGTTGAAACCGGTGACCCATGCCGCAGTCGATAAACCTTTGGAGAAATATAAACTTAATAAAAGACAAAAACCGTGTTAGTAGGACCAGGAAATCGAATAAGTAATCAATGAGAAGAAGCAAGAACATTATAAATTTCTTATTGAGGAAAATGCATACGATAAAATTAAATACAAACACCCAGGAAGAAGTTCGAAAGGAAATAACACAAAAAAATAATAGGTCGGAGAACTGTACCAGTTAGAGAAATGGGATGAATGTTTCACCAAGTTGCTAACAAAAAATAGAGCTCAATTTATAGAACGCGACAGAGCAACAAAAGTGATAACTACAGTAACCCTGAACAGAGTAATTAAAAAGCAGAGAAGTGGAAGAGATCTGCCATTTGTCAAAATAGAAAGTATATAGGACCTGGTAATATATTATCAGAAGTATTAAATACGGAACACAACACCTATACAAACACGTAGAAAAATGAACCAACAAATTTAGGGTTCCAGATGTACGGAAATCCTTACATATCACAATCATACACAAGAAAGGAAATAGAAAACTGCGATAGTTACCGTAGTCTTGTCGTTTTAGGTTAAATCTCGAAAGGATATTGAGACCTGCTGGATTAAATAGGATTACATATCACCTAAAAGGTTCAAACAGGGATGTTTATGGCCAAAAATATTTAAAACTATTTTAGCAGACGTTTGATGGTTTGAAAAAGGCGCAATCAGATAGTTCTAGCACAGAAATATGATTTATAATACATAACACGTAGACTGAGAAATATAGAAAGTGGAGACTAAAGATGAACATGTCTGTTGGCGGACAGCAGCAAAATCTAGTCGTAGAGCAAAAACAGCAGTTGGTCAGACACAGTACGAAATATAAATAACTAGGAATGTCCACTGTAAATAGTAGGAAAATGTAACACCCATTGCATTTTGGCGTTCCTTCAACGAATTGTACCTTTACAACTTAGCATTCGCATCTCTGAGTTAATATCACAACGTTCCCATCTTTATTTTTTCGAGCGTTGCCGTGAGGTAATTTCAAATTTCGAATGCGTAGACCTGGAAAAAACACCGGTCCAAAAATTTGAGAAAACAGGCGTCCTTCCTTCGCCAGCATTTGTAGAGAACGGCCGATACAGGAATTCTATTCGTGACCCTATGGGGATATGTTTCACGTGGACCCCAAATTTTAAAGTAGGTCTTGCGATTGGCGATGGTTAATTGTCTTCACTAAACAAACGCTTGTGCAGGCTGACGCTGTGAGCTGCACGCTTTACTTCGGCCCGATTTCGATCGTTGGGTAAGCACTTTTGAATTGTTAGGTTTCTGTTTTAATTAATTTGGTAATTAGGCCTCTTTATGCGTCAACCTTATCGCTGAAATTATGGCTTCGTCTGCATCATATACGCCCTTGGGCGACGTTGCCGGAGTATGATTTCAAGATTTCTAAATTCTTTTTTTGCATTTTATGAGCTGCAGATACCCTTCTTGGCTGCATTTCACCTGTGGAAACCTATGTCGGAGTGTTCCAGATAAAGCGCAGTAAGTACAAGCTCATTTTGCTAAAATTCAGTGGATTTGAGTCGACGATACAGACAATTACGCCGGCGATAAGTTATGCGTTGACCCAAACAACTGCCTTTGGTTTCCTAATCACGCGCGGATAAAGTAACTAATTTAGCTTTGGTATCGTTCGTACTAGCGATTTCAATTAAGGATCTACTGAACTCACGAACCAGGCGTGTACGAGCTGCAATGCAGATTTTTACTTCAATTTTACAGTTTGCATAGCCGGCGATCGGGTCATTTTTTGTCAATTCAACAGCTGGATTGTTTGCATGGTATTCTAGATATCAAATTAATGTAATATTAAAGCTTAATAAATTGTGACATTATGGTTTGGGTTTGACTCCAGTCATATTTAATTACCTCTTTGCCACTGTAGAGCTTCGACTTGATTTTTTTTTGTAATTGCTAGTTCTGGGCTTTGTGTGTCTCATGCCCCCCCAAAATAGCGCTTGGTGAAATTAAATCTACTTACTGTTAC